>PVJO010002153.1:0-150691 GCA_004026905.1 Hystrix cristata | reverse complement strand
AAAAAAAAAAAAAAAAAAAAAAAAAAAAGACAAAACCATCCTTTTAAGGACTGGGGATTTAGCTCAGTGGTTACAGTGCTTGCTCCCCCAGATTTCCAATCCCACTCTGCAGGAGGCTTTCAAAGCATTTGGCTTTTATGTATATCGTATGGAGCTCAGCACCAGAAAGGACTTCACTCTTTAAAATGTCCTTTTTTATCACATCTAAACAGAAAACACCTATCTCTTAGAAAGAAGTAGAAAAGGTAAGTTTTGAGTGCTGTTGTTTTTAATGTTTTCTTTACCCTACCTTGTGCCTCTGAGTCCTTCTTCAGCTCTCTTCGCCTGGAAGTCCACGCTCAGGGAAAACCCGTGTGAAGATCAGAATCCCGGCCCTCCTGGCACAAGGGCCTAGGGACCACCTGCCGTCCCTCAAGCCCGTTGTCCAAACAGCGTCCCCTGGAAAGAGGCGAGAGAGAGAAAGGGTCAGGTGGGCAACGGAGGGTGCTGCAGATCAGTACTCTGCCCTCTTCGGCTTCTTCCAGGCTGCCCCCCCACCCTGAGGTGCCTTTGAGAACCACGCCCCAGTTCCCAGAAGACAGCATCGCATCAGGCTCTCATTACCTTGAAATGAGACCTATGATTCTGTCCCAAGACGCAAGCGTGGACAATCCATATTAGTTTTTAAATTATTGGGCAGGCCTCGTAATTTATATGCATAATTTACTTGGGTATTCACATCTGAAATGACCCACCAAAGATTTTAATTCTGTGATACGGAAATCAGAAGGATGAAGACAGGGAAGAAGAAAGAAGGGTTCAAAGAAAGACAGACAGAGTTCTGCTCAAAGAAATTCGAGTGCAGAGAGCAGGCCTGGAAGCCTCTCTCTGCACTCCCCCAGCCTCGGCCACTTTCAACATCAGTGTTCTCATCCCTCTGTTTGGGGAAAAGAGTGGCAGTGCTCCTCATGGGAGACATCTGTATTTTCTTTAGATAATGTGGCCTGGTTTTGTTTTCAACACCTTCATCCCTTTTTTTGCTTTCATCTTACATTATGCCATTTGACCCATGATCATACGTTCTGAATGACCACAGAACCATCTCCAGTAGTGCTTTCAGCCACCCATATTCTAAAGCTGAACTTAAATTGCAGATATGAAACTATGTAATGATGCCAGGCAGAGGGATACACTATTGTAATCCCAGCACTCTGGGAGGCTGAGGTAGGAGGATTGCAAGCCTGAGCCCAGCTTAGGCAACGTAGTAGGAGCCTGCTTCAAAATAAGAAATAGCTGGGGATGGAGCTCAGTACTATATAATGAAAAATATATAATAAAAATACATTTAGTAAATTGGAAAAATTATATCAAATATTCATTTGATGGTTATGAATTTGAATTTTACTCACTATTCACACAATTATTAATGTTTGGGTTTTCTTTATTTATTAATGGGAGACACAAAGGACTCTCCAAACTTTTATTTCTCTAAAACACTAATATTTTTGAAATAATTATTCAAATTATAAAACATATGTTAAACTACTTAGATCTAATTAGATTTCTAAAGATTATTGGTAAAAGCACAAGTAGTGGAGAGGGTCCAGGAATAAGTATTTCAAGAATTTATCCTGGGGCAACCACTATCGTTTTGACATTGTAACAGACCATCTGGAAGATTCAATTCAGCAGAATAACTTGATCTTCTGAAGTCTGTCCAGCCTTAAACAAACACCAAATAGATTAATCAAAAATATATTTTATTCATTATAATGAAAGTAAATATCTGTGACAACATAATTTTGTATTATTAAAAAAAACAGTATTTTCCGTATAGCTGTGACTGTTACTGATAGTGGTGATATAAATCTACTATGCAGTATTTAATATAATCTAATGGGTTGGCTTTATAATAACAAAACAGAGTCTTCCAGCTAAAAGGAAAGCTGATGTGGATCTCATCGAACCCTTTATGGTTGTGAAACCCAGACCAAAAGAGGGGAAGAGGTTGCCGCACGTCCACTGCCGTTTTCTGTGTTAACTTTTCCATGCCGAAGGACGGAGTCCGAGGCCTTCCAATGTGGCCCACGCTGTCCTCTTTCCTGCCCCCCACTCTTGTTCACGACTTGTGGTGATGCATGCTGAGCACACCCTGAGTTTTATGCACCTCCACTTTGCTGCATGCTGTGCTCCAGCGTCATCTGTGACTCTCCTTGCCCTCCACAGTCGACAGGCAGCCTGGGAAGTCCACCTGACTCCCATCCTCTCACCCGGGATTCCCTGTTTAAGTGTCCTTGTCCCCAGAATGCCTTACACTTAGAAGCAAAACACTGATCATGTTATATTATTGCTATATTACTTCATAAGTATCTCTCTCCTGTTAGATGGAATAGGAGTGAGATAATTTTTTCTTTTATCTCAAGAGCTTGGTCCAATCTTGGTAGACACTTTGCAAAAATGTGTTGGCGAAATGAACTAATGCACTAACAGATGGATAGGCACATGTATAAACGAATGAATGCATGGATGAGTTAATAAACAAACTAGCCAACAAGAGAATGAAGGAAGGGGCCAAGTTTCTCAGCCTTGGCATCATGATGCCTCAGGGCGGGGATGTGCTTTGCTGGGAGACTGACGAGGAGCAGACCCCTGACCTCACCCAGGACCTGCAGCAGCCATGCCCTCCCCACCAGCCCACACTGACTGCCAGAACTGCCTCTAGACGTTGCCACACACCCCAGGCAGACATTGTCCTTGCTGAGAGTCCTGGAGAGACCGGATGCAGCAATGCAGTGGACAGGAGGGATTAGAAATTTGGTCTCTGTTTCAGTCCACTACTTTTTCCATGATGGTTTAACCTTGCTGAGATCTAAACTCCATTCTTAGTTTTCTCATAAAATATTTTAAACCCTTAGATCAAAAAGAAAGTTAACAAGTATGATTTCTAGAATAGAGTACTTGAAAGCAGCATTAGTAGTAAAGGTGTCCTTTATGTCAATGTATCTGGTTCACTCTAGCCTTTTAAAAATAGTGTTCATCTGTAGTCGATGTTATGGAATGATTTTTGTTTGACCCTGCCTAAAAATGTGTTTCCAGAAGCCAAATGGTTTTTTAAATTTTTCCAAATGCCACTTTATAGCACCATCTTGTGGATCTCAGAGGAATTCACTGATTTCAATATAAAATGTCTACTTATTTCTCAAAAAAAACCCAAAAGAGAACTAAAAAAACTTTTCTGGGGGTGGTTTGAGACAAGGTCTCGCTCTGTAATTC
Source organism: Hystrix cristata (assembly GCA_004026905.1). Classification (NCBI taxonomy): domain Eukaryota; kingdom Metazoa; phylum Chordata; class Mammalia; order Rodentia; family Hystricidae; genus Hystrix; species Hystrix cristata. Next base: position 147,439 of record PVJO010002153.1, on the reverse strand, counting down.
AGGCTGGCCTTGAACTCACTATGTAGCCCAGGTTGGCCTTGAACTCATGGCGATCTTACTGCCTCAGTCTCCTGAGTGGTGGGGTTACAGGCATGCACCACCACACTCAGTGAAAAAAATTTTTAAAAAGTATGTTTTGCTTATTGAAATGTTCTACCAAACTCTGAAGTAAGGACATAGTGAGGTATGACTTTGATTTTGGTATTCAGCCACGAGTTGCTGTCTGGCTTCAGAAAGGCAAATAACCACGTGCCATGTCACTGCCATGGTATCTGCACTGCATAATTATCATCATGTGCAAGGGCAGAGCAAGGGCACGCTGCAAGGGAGGTCATCCTGCTGCTGCTGCTGTTTAATATTCGGACATTCATTTTGAATGTACACATTTCTGTATGTACTGGAAGAGCAAAGTGTGGCAAAATAGGGAAAGATTGTGAAAGTTAATAATGTTATATAGAAAAACACACGAATCTTTAAACTGTTAAAGTGAGAAGTAGGAATACAGAGAGACAATAATTTCAATATATGAATACCCTGTTCCTGTCCATGATGGCAAACTTAAAATTTGATTGCCAATTTTTTATTATAAAAATTCAACTGTAGTTACATTTTTCCAGGACGTTTATCCTGTGGTGAGTATCTAATATCAATCTTTGAAATGTTGATCTGTCATTTGACATCAGGCCTAAATATGTATTTGATATACTCCTATGCTAAATCTGAAAGGAGAGTAAAATGGAGAGAGATGATGTCAATTATAATGGATTTGAAAGCTCTTCCTTCCTTAAATGTGATTTTTTTTTTTCATTTCTGACTCGAAAGAAAATATTCATCACAAAATACCAGGAGCATCAAATGCTGAGGACAGTACAGGAAGCCCGTTGAGTTTTCTGAAACGGAAAAAGTGTCTCTACTGACATATATAATTACCATCTAATTTTATAGAGAAATGTTTAACTGATTAAAATTTTCATTTGCTTTTTCTGTCCCGAGAGGCAGGACGGTCTCCTCTATGAGATGAACTCAGCAGAGGTACCGGGACCCAAAGATTGTGCTCCGTGGCCAGCTCCTCTGTTCCTCTCTTCAAAACGGTTGTACATAGACAGGAGGGGGCCAGCCGGGATCCCCTGGGAGCCCAGCTCTGATTCCTGGGCACGGGGCACCACTACCTGGCGGAGTGGTGACAATGCAAGGGTGTTAAGAAGAAAACTTCCCCACCACTTTCACTTATTGTTTTGACCACAAAGTCACCTACTCTACGTTCTAGGACAGGGGGCTGCTTTGCTTGCCCATACAGCTGAAAACAGAGACCCCAGCGAGGGTCAGGTCAGCAAGACCTAACCCCACAGCACCCACTGTAACAGTGTGTAGCTCTGTAGAACCCCAGCTGCCTCTGTGAGAGGCAATCACGGCTGAGAACAGTGTGCTTTCCTGCTCTGTGTGACTGTGTACGGTCCCAGATGAGCTGAATGCTGCACAGTGGACAGAACTTCAGACCAGAGATCGGAAACCACATCTCCATCCAGTCTGTCCCTGACTGTACAACCTTGGACAGATGGCTCCCCTCTTCACACTCAGTTTTTCCTCTGTAAAATGAAGGCGATGGACGAGGTATTCTCTAGTGTACTTTCTGGTGTAACAAAGATTCTATGAATTGCCTCCTTGGGGAGGAGCAGCTCAGCTTCCACACCCTCATTCCAAAAGTGGCACCAAACAGTGATTTGGGCAGAACCATCCCACACAGGTTAAGAATCTGACAAGGCCCTTTCTAACATCCTCTCTTAGTGATCCAAGATCGAAATTCTGTTTTTAAGCATTTCTTGATTCCATCTATTTTCCACATATGCCACTGCAGAAAGATTTCCTTTTATTGGTAAATATTTCCTTCACATTTCAGATCTAATTTTGCAGTTCCAAACTCAAGGTTCTAATTCTCTGAAGCTTTCATCTTGTACAGACTATAATCACTCATTTTTCAACGGTCTGGTCCTGAGGGGGGGCTTCCAGAACACTCACCACTGAGTCCACAATCCTAACAACACTGGGCCTCACTACACACTACATCGTCGTGAATATTCGCAATGGCCATTACTGGTTTGAAGATTCTGCAGGCCATTTTGACCTTTGTTTTCTGACTGTTTTTATTTTGGGTTTGGTTTGTCAGTTTCCTTTTGGTTTGTCCAATTTTGGCAGGGTATTTTTGGGAGGCTACAACATTGGGAAATATCTTCACCTTTCTAAATCTATGGTTTAGCCTTCCTGACACAGACGCAGTTCCTTGGAAGCTTTGATGTTTCTCTGCACATTTTTTCCTGTTTCTTTGTTTGATTGTATTTATCTTCTCCTAGAAACAAATAAGAAACTCTGAACTTCTATCACATCAGAATGGCTATTTATCAGGTCTCTCAATGATTCAGGCATCGCTTGTTTTTATGACTACAGATGTCATTTCAGTACCTAATTCATTTAACTCAAAGGTAAGCTGGAAACACTTGAGAGTAGGTAAATGGGTTCCCTTTTGCTCTCTTGGTCAGTCTATGGCCATACCACCCTGAACGCACCCGATCTCGTCTGCTCTCTTGGTCAAACATGGCTTTGAAGTGAAAGTCATATGCAACAATCAATGGAATCAAAAGGGTCGAGTGTGAGAATTAAAATTCACTCACACGCACTCTATCTATCTATCTATCTATCTATCTATCTATCTATCTATCTATCTCTATCTATCCACAAGTGATGAGATCAGTGTAAAGACCGGGACCTGCTGTAGCAAGGAAGAAAGGGGACCTCAGGACCTGCTCCAATCTCTCACCTACTGAAATGTGATGCGAACTTTGTAAAACGGAATCCAGCTGTCTCGTGTTGAATGGCACCCAACAGTCATGACATGGGTGATTATTCAGTTAATATCAACATTTTCATGATTTAAAATGTAACCTATGAGGGGGTTAGGAATTTAGCTTAAGTGGTAGAGCACTTGCCTAGCAAGTGCAAGGCCCTGAGTTCAATCCCTAGTATACCCCACCAAAAAAATTTAACCTGTGAACATAACAGACAGTGTTGGGGGCAACCAAAATAATTTACTTCTTGGAATTAAGTATGAAGTTATGCTATCAGATTTCTAATAAAAACACACAGCCAAAATAATTTTAGTAACTACATTTTGTACCACTACTTTATCTTTATTAATTCTATTATCTGGAGCCATGTATTTCAGTAGTTTATGTCCTTAACTAATGACAACTTCACTTCTATTTAATACTTACTGAGTTTTCCAATCTTTGTTTTTTTCTCTTAAAGTTGTACACATTCATATTGTTTTATCTAATCTACACATTAAGCACATTTAAATTACTAATCTAATCTCAACTTTTAATTGAGAAATGTTTTTAAAAGGTAGGAATTAGACATATTGTGCCAAAAATATTGAAAAATATAATCTCTTTTTTTAAATCTCTTTTAAAATATTCACCATCTCTCTCCTCTTTCAATTCAAGCTAGTTAGTTTCCTTTGAAGAAGCATTTTGCCAATGTTTCTGCAAACTATTTTTGTTTGAAAATTTCAGGGTGGAATAGTTTTTTTAGACGAAGGAAACTGTATTTGCAATTACAGCTTATAAAGTAAAGAAAACCATAAATTCCCTTTGGCATCAATTTAACTCAAGGTCAAAATTAGATTTCCTCTTCCTATAACATTTAAATCAGAGACTCCTCTTTCTGTAAGTAGATAGATCGGGGTAGTGTCAGCTGGAAACTACAAAATACACTGTCCAAATACTACAGCTAATGTATAATTTTAAGTGAACAGCTCACTCAGTTTTGACTTTATCCATCACAGTACCATTTTTTGACCTTAGGATTGATGTCCTCTTACATTTTAAATCAATAAAAATTTTGGCTTTACATTTTTCAGATTAACATTATTAAAATTTGAACTCATTTATTTTCACCTCAAGCTTTGTGGTAGTGGTGATGATAATAATTGCAAAGGAAGATACTGGGGTTATAATACAACAAGATTAATTACCAGCACTATGAGAAAATGAAACCGTCCTTGAAGAGAGACAATGCCTGGCCTCTATGACCCTGTAATATGAAGCTGTCTTGGTTGTTGTTGCGGTACTGGGGACTGAACCCAAAGCCTCCTAAGTGCTCTATAACTGAGCTACTTCTCCACCCCTTAATTTTGAGACAGGGTCTCACTAAATTGCCCAGGATGGCTTTGAACTTTTGACTCTGCTGAGCAGGTGGGATTATAGGCATGCACCACCACATGCAGCCTAAAGGCTTTCACGGCAGACATTCACAAATCAACTTGAGGCTGTCCACTGAGTGGGAGAGTATGAGGGCTGCACTAGAAAAATTACTTCCTTTAGTCTGATCCATTCTTATTTGAATCCATTTCTTCACCCATGACGGGCCTCAACATAAAATGACAACTCAAACTCATTTCACGTGAGGCATTTAATAGACACACGCTGAGGTCTACCTCTGAAGTCACAAATCACTGAGCTGAAAGAGACCTGGAAATGTCCTCTGAAGAGGCAGAGAAATATTTGCATCCCACAGTAAGGAATTACATTTTCAGATGACGGAAAACCATGAGAGTTGTTCAGCCAGAATCTAAGACTACAAGGACTTGTTGTCAGTCCGTGAGAAGTGAATAAAATGTTGTGAACTGACCACTCACCCCTGGTGAGCAGGCTGCACATCAGCATGGGGTCGGTGTGGGCTGGTGACTGAGCTGCACACTCCAGTCGTCTGGTCCTTGTCCCGCAACTCTCCTAGACTCTGGGCCTTGTCACAGTAAGAAGTTCTGCCAAGGACCATTCAGGCTGTGGAAAGAGAAGATGGGCAATTCCTTAGAATTTCTCTGAGATTCCTGAGACTTACTGTCAGCAATATCGAGCCAAATTTTCATCACAGTCTGAAAAGAGCCTAAAGTAATTTTCTGTCATGTAGATATATTTCCTGTGTTTCTTGTATTTTGTTAATTTCCTTCACATACCTATTACAGGAGAGACTTTCTAAACTTATATCGCATGTTCAATGGTATAAATGTTCTAAAGCACAGGCGGGGTGTTTTAGCCTGTTTGGCAAAGAAAATTTCAAGCACAAAAGCAGAGTGAGTAGTACAGCGGGTCCTGCGTGCCTAACTTCAACAATTACCAACATGCAGCCAGTTTCATTTTATCTGTGCTCTACTTTTCCTTTCCTCTTCACGCTGCCTTCTAAAGTGTGAACTGAAAGAGAACCCAACTACCTTGCAGACATATTTCAATCACACATTTAAAGGAAAGTTTCTGATGTGACTAGATCACTGGTCTTTCCATGACTCATGTCTACTGTGGGAAAGTTCAGGTCAACCAAGTGGTCACCATCAGAGAGCTACTTCACAGCCCTAGCTCCATTCTCTCAAACGACTCTACACATGTACTTCCACACCACTTACTGACTGGTGGTGTTACCTTCCGTTCACCCATGACTATTAATGCTCATTGGGCAACTTGGTTTAAAGGGGAATTACTATTCATTTGTTTATCCACTCTCTCCTACCCGTGTTGTTCTAGACATAAAAATGGAATGCTGAGCAAGGGAGACCACCAGCCTTCACCCTCACCTGCCGGAGACATGACCACGAGGCTGACTCCTCAGGACTTCCTCCCTGTGTGGAAACTTTCCGATTCCACCCATTTTCCCTCAGGAAACTCTACCCTCACGAAAAACCCATCCTAAAGAATTAAATAAGCCAGTAAAACAGTGGCGAGCTGGTTATTTTTAAAGCCCCCACTTACACGACAAGGAACAAGTTTTATGTGTGTCTGTTGCCACCCCCACCCCACTCTGTCCGGTGCCTTACTCCACCTGGGTCTGGGGAGATGTGAAGGGGCATGTTTTCATCTGAAAATGAACTGTTCACTGAAAAAACAGAAAAACAAACAAAAAAAACTGATGAAAAAACTCACGGCTTAGAAAGTGAAATTTCTAAATTAGATGACAATACTAAGAAAATATGTATACATCACTGCATAAAACTACTTTATAATTTAGTAATTCTCATGTATTATCTTAAAATGAATAACCGTTATGTAGATTAGCTCCCTGATAGATCAATCACTAATTTAAAAACTGATGTTTAGAGGAGAGCTATAAAAGATATCTTTTTCTTGCTACACTGAGTGCTATTTCGAATTCCTTTAAAAGCTATCTGTAGCACTTCAGGTTTTTCATGCTTCAAAATGGACTTTCTTTCCTGAATCGGTAGAAATAAACTCAATATTTCAGTCAATAATACATATCTGCAATGAAAAAATGCAAAACTATAAAAAGTTTTATGTAAAACATAAGGGTTTCTTTTGTGTGTTAAATTCAACTGATTTTAGCTGTTTATTTCCCCATCAAAAAAAATAAATAATAAAATGCTGGAATATAAAGTATTTTCTATCATTGTTTCTTTGAGGATTGAGAATATAAATGCTTTCTAATTTTAAAGATTCAGTTGATTTAATAGAAGGTTGAATTATATTTTAAAATTCCCATTAATTTATTTTCAAATGAGGAAAACCCACAACTCTGAGAAACTGATTATTACAGGGAAAAAAGGCCTTGATTTGTAATTGTACCCAAATATGAAAGCCTACATTTTGTAAGTATAAAGATTACATTCTCTTCAAAAGATTTGCAAATTCTCATAGGCACATAACTTAGAGAATGAGAAGATTGTAATTTGAAAAATTACAGATTTCATTGTTTTTTGATGTGTGAAACCTATAAACAAATATCAGGAGATTGTATTGCAAAACTGAAAATCCCTTGTTTAGTTTTGTAAGGGACAGTGCCTTATGTGGCTTACAACCCTGACTTAAAAGAAAAATGCAGAGTAATGCGAAAGACACTCTAATCACTGCATCTAATTACAAAGAAGAATAACTCAGTAAAAATGTTAAGTATCCTTGGGCAGGCGTGTGGTCTGACCGTCAGAGCATGGGATTTCAAGTCAGTGGTCTAAATTTCTATTTTAAACACCACGTTTAAATTTCTCCATGACTTTGGGCACGACATTAACTTTATTTTTAAGAAAGAATTTGAGGTCCGTTCTTGATAATTGCAAAGCAGTTTTGAAGTCTTCTAATATAGGTATAAATCGAATACTGTAAAAATTGGAGGGACAGGTGCTTTCTTGACTTCTGGGTGGTAAAAACTGGCCAGAAGCGTTTCAGAACTTTTTAAACGCCATGTGGCAGCACGCAGTGTCGCCGCCAGCCCTTTGTGTTTCCTGGGGAGTGGGCCACGGCACTGTTCCACAGCCGCTAACAGGGAGACCTCCCGGGGAGCCGCTCTTCACTCCCACCTCAGAGAGCACGCTGCTCTTTTTATGATAATTGTTATTGTTACGCAGAGGGATTTGTGCACCACGCTGATGTGCTTGTTTTGTAGTCTGTTTATGTGTAGTGTCTTTTAAGTGTTCCTCCAAGTGTAGTAAGTACAACAAATTACCACGTAAGTTTTCTTTCACTACTGCTAGATTTCGAGGGATGGATGTAGGTAAGTGATTACAATTCTAATACACTTGTAGAAATCAGTTACCAAGGTAGTCTTCACTAGGAGTAATTAACATTTGAATTCAAAGAATGTGACCTGACTTAAGAGTATGGCTTGCTTACTTTCTCTCTCCTTCCTCCCTCGCTCCCTCCTTTGCAGTTTTCATTCCTTCCCTCCCTGCCTTCCTTTCTCCACATTTAAGTACTCCATGGATTTTTCTGAGTATAATACTCTCTTTTGCTTTTTCAGTCCTCATTTAACTGGAGTATGCTATATTATTCGGAGAATCCACCCAGTCTAACTTGCTAAAATATGCAGTACACAAATCAGAAACAAAGACCAAATGTAGGAATAGGGTGGGAATATGAATACAGGGTGCAGTAGGGTTATTCAAAGTTTGGCCCAGACCTCAAGTTCAACAAGAGCCCTCTATTGCACACATTCCAGGGAAAAAGTGGTCTTTAGAAACAGCAATTTATCAAGATAATGCTGCAGGAAAGGAAATGGAGATCATTATAAGGCAAAGTAAAACAGCTTAAGGACAGATCTTGTTTTATGTTTCCCTGATTAGAAATACAGTGTAAGAATGCCTTGCAAAAGTACTTACAAGGCTATTAAATGGTGCAAATCTCAGGTGAGAAGTCACTGGGTGGAAGGATGGAATTCCGGCAGGGACAGTTTGGTGTTCTGGCTTTATACAGGAGGAAAGTGAGAAATGGACTTTCCCTAAAGGCACCCTCTGGGGAGGACCCTGAGTGGAACCCCGTGTGGTCCTTTGCAGTAGCTCTAACAGCTTCAGAGAAGGCCTCTGCATTCCTAGGGGAACTTGGCTAGTTTAAAAAAAAAGTCAGGAAATTCAACTGACTAATTCATGAAATTAAAGATTTATGTTTTGAAAACCTGAGCAGTCAGTAAAATATAGGTAGTATCTGTTCTAAATCAGATATTTAGTCCTGTATTTAGTTCACTAAGCTCAGTTCTCACTTTCTTGGGTGGGTCTGTTTATTCGAAGAGAAGAGTTCCTTGAGACTTGTTCTTAGTTACGAAACATTATATCTCTCCTTTTCTTTTCTTTCTTTCTTTCCTTTTTATTTTTCATGTTCTCTGTGTTGATTTTTCATGATCTCGTCATATTCACGGTCCCAAATTCAACCTTCTTTCACTTCCTCGCAGCAATGAAAGTAGATTAAAACAAACACAGCTACTATGATACTGTCCCTTGGAAATAAGCAAGAGGGAAAACAGTTCAATGTGGGAATAAACCCTGCCCGAGCGGAACTAGGTAGAATGGGTCAACTTTCAGGATGTTCGCCTGCAGTTATTTCTTCTAAGTACCTATTATAGCGATAAACTGTAATTCCATGACTACTTTAGTTGGCCCTGAAGCTTTCTCTGAGTTCGGATTTCCTCTCTTTAGCCCCAGTATTGCAGCATAATTTTATATTGCAAACCTAAGTCTGCTAGAGCACTTTGTGCAGCGATGGGACATGTGGCTTGATGCAGTAAGGTCAGAAACGTGGCTGGAACTTTGGGAAAAGAAAGAGTTCTTTTGTTTTTTTTTAGTGTATTATTAGTCCTGTAAAACTTAAATTTTATTTTTGTCATACCAAAGTTCTCTCTGAAAGCTGAATATGAAGTCAGAATAACTATTTCTTAGTTATGGACCTATCTCTTTTTTAACTTCTTTCAGTATTTTAAGTTGAAGCAATTAATGTTTAATTCTAAATTTGAATAATTATTATGTTAGATTGCTAACCACAAAATAGACTTTTAAAATACTACATTTTCTTTGTTGACTGAGGTTTTAAAATGACACCAAACATAGCTTCACAAACTCTCACAACCACTCATATTTATCATTAAAAATTTATAATGGAAGTAAAGGGTCGGACTGCTTAGGGTTAAATTCAAGTACGAGAGACAGAAAACCTCAAATTACAGGGCTTAAGTAGGACAGAAGGATTCTGTTTGTTTTTGTTTTTGGTTTTTTGTTTTGTTTTGTTGTCACATAACATCCCAAAAGCAGCTCGGGGCACGCATGACATGTTCATAGCTAGGTTCTTCTTACTAACCTCAATATTAAGTTTCCAACTCATGATTCCAAGTTTTATATCCAGCGACTGTATCACAGTCAGCAGGAGGAAGAAGGGGGCATGCCCCACCCAGAGCACTTCATTTGGATTTGTGTGACCAGCATATGATCCTGACTATGAGAGTTAGCATATTCATAGTTTTAATTAATTTATCATTATGCTTGATTATGCATTTCCTACTGTGAAAGGATTTTTTCAAGAAAAGATTAATTATTTTCATATATATATAAAAATGAGCACATGTTAAAGATATTATTTTGCTCTTTTTTTTTAATGGTAGCAAAGTTTATTTAAAAAAGTAAAAGTGAAGAATGAGGGAGAAACTGGCTTTGCAAAGTGAGCTTGAGCCAAGTAAAAGAGGAAAAAGCAAGATAAAAGTACACCCTGGAGGACACTGTGGGCTGTCATGGGAAAATAGCCTTTGCTCTTACATTAAATAATCATGCAGATGCTATAATCTGTTCAAAGAAGACAAACATTACAAATTTAAAATGAATAAATGTTGAGATGAATTAAAATCACACAAAATTGTTGTGTGATGAGGGGAGTAAATTAAATTAATACAAGCCAGGAGACAATGTACATACTTATTAGTTAACAATTAAGAAAGGGCTGCAAAATAGCTCAAAGACAACAAACAGAGCTAAAATCTGAGAACTCAGAAGAGCGCATCATAATTTTTCCTATAATTCTCATTTTTAATAAAAATAATCTCAAGAAAATCCTTAATCACAAAATTAGCATGATCTCATTATATTTAGTCTGATTATTTACACAGGTGCAACAAGAATTAATTTTTCCATGTGAGCTTTCTTTAATTTGTCATGCTGAAAATTTTCACAAGGAACTTCAGATTAAAATCTTGGGCCTAGGAAACCATGCAAAACAATAAATTATTGCCAAATTTCTCTATCAGTATCTACTAATTTGCATGAATTCCTTCATTCTCAAGTTTCCCACAGAATCTTACAATCCACAGACCTACCAAACATGACCTTCCTTCCTCACCTGTCAGGCTGGGAACCCTCTAAGCCGGTACCATGCCCATTTTTGCAACAGGATTTTGTACACACTGGCACCATAAAGTCTACTCAGCTCCTCAAATGTATCTGGTTATATGTGACTAAATGAGCGTTATTCTCAGACGTGGCACCCTAGGCAAGACTTTGGTCATATAACTATTGCTCCCAATCGATCCTTCCCAATTGAAAAGAAAGACACGTTCATATTAAGTGCTTTCTGAAATGAGGTACTATTGTTTACCTGGACTGATCTACTCAGAAATAGACTAGTTCTGAAATAAATCAGACACTCACGAGCACACATCAAATTGTTTCTCTGATATGAGAAACCATAACTGTAAATAAGGACAAAGAGGTGTAATAGATATTATATAAAAGGAGGATGGTGTGCAGAGGAGAGGAGTGCTAGAAGGAAAGAAGGGGAAAAGCAGAAAGGCAACAGGGGAAAGAGGGGAATGGGAAAATATGGAAAATGATGAGTGAACCTGCTGTAAATAGGGAGGGAGCAGATGGGAGGGGCGGGGGAGAGGGGGGAGAACCAAGATACATCGTGTATAGGTACAGAATAAATGTAATCAATGTGACCATTGTATGTGGAATGTACCAATACATGTTCTTGGTTTAAAATAAAATAAAATTAAAAAAAAAAAGAAATAGACTAGTTCAACGAGGTAAAGGACAATGTGTTCTTTTCTACTTACTTATCTTTGTTCCATTTTGTGTTTAGCTCGCCCTTTAGAGATAACTTGCCCCACAACCTTTGATCCAAATCTCTCTCCATGATTACCAATTCATCTTTTAATATAGAAAATTTCTTGAAGTTTCAAATAAGAAAGTGACCCAAAATGTGCTACACTGGCATGTGATTATTTTGAGCTGAAGGCAACTGAAGGAAAGCAGGCACCCATGAGCTCTCTACCTTCCCCTCTCTGCTTAGAGCAGAGCATGAACTCTTCCTCTGGAAGTGGATGACAACTTTATCACTGGAGATGAAATGGGGAAAAAGTCTCCACGAACAAACCCTACCAACTAGCCCTCATCTACCACTAGTGTCCCCAGATACTAGAATCCCTAGGGTTTGCTGCCCGGGTCTCAAAGTTCTTTGCCTTTGTCTCAACACTTCTCTACAAATGTCTTTTTCTTCACTAAGAGGCTCCGAAAGCCTAAATTCTAACCACCCCATTTGAATTACTCATCTCTAGGTCCGCACCTGCATCTGCACAGCACACACTTAAATTTGTTTCTCTCCTTAATCTGTCTTTATGGTTCAATTAAGAGAGCTCCATCCAATGAACCCAAGATGGGTAGAGGAAACAGTTTCTTCCTTTCCTGCACTATAGTGCCATGAAAAAAATGTCCCACATATTAGAGGGATCAACCAGAGAGAACATCACTTATAAAAGTTTAATTTCAATTTACAAAAGTAGAGTCTACAAATTTTCATACACAACCTAGGAAAGAGTGAGGCTTCTTTATCCATTTGGAAAACAGAATATTAAAATGTCAACACCTGCAGACAACAACGATAATCCTCCTTTGTCCCTTCACTGTGTCCTACATAATTAATTCTTCTCTATAGATGGGTCTTGATCTCTCAAGCCCATGGGCTCCTTGACTGGCTCTCTGGAACTCTTGACTGAGCCCCAGATGGGATTTCCAAGTCATCTGACAAAGTGTCTGGTGTCACAGAACTGCAAGAGTCCCTGCTGAGACGAAGTGTCCCAGTCCATGACTAATGATAAGAGCTTTCAAGGAAGCAGTACAGCGAAATGAACAAGCAAAACGTCTATAGCTAGAGAAAGACTTACGCCGCTGATCGCTTTCAGAACCCAAAGACCTGGTGACAGCCTACTATGAGAAGAAGGCAATGGACAAAGACATTTATTCAGTAGATAAAGTACATCCAAAAAGACTTAGAGAATAAAACCGTAAACATAATGGTTTGATAACAAAGACAATGAATGGATGAGTGTAATCTTTACAGAAGAAAAAAAAAAACCTCAAGATATAAAAGGCCTGAGACATAATTTACCATGAATGTATCAAGGCTACAGGAAGAATATACCAAGAACATACAAGAATATCAACTAAAGAGATTCAGTAAATATGGAGTGGATCCTAAATATCTGTGTATTAATAAAAATCTATAGGGAAGTGATGTGAATCTCCAGTGAAAAACTACTGGCACAGAAGATGCTACATCTAAATTAAAGATGCAAATAGGTCAAAATTTTTAAACAATTGAAATTATGATGGATAGTCCATACAGCCCTACACCAGGCAAACCAGCACCCAGATTCCAATAGCTACGAACACATCCAGTGCTGGGGAGGCAGCTCAGCGGCAGAATGCTCTCCTGGAATGTGCGAGGGCCGAGGCTCAATCCTCCCCACCAAATCATGGGTACAAGGGCACTACAAACCTCTAGGACTTCTCAGAAGGCCAGGCAGGAGATCTGCATATCAATACCATTTTACCTACACGGATTTCACCCAAGGAAGCCCAAGCGCCTCCTCTGCTTTGCCAGGCTCCACAGTAACACACAGATAAACCTAGTTCTTTCAAGCACCTCTCTTTGTAAGGTGAGGGAACAAATGATGCAAAAGAAATTACCTGAAAGTTTTGTTTCATTTCACATTTAGGATTCAATATGGGGAATGTAAAAAATTTTTAAAGGCCCAGAAAATGTTAACTTTTAAGATAAGAATCTGATTGTCAATGCCTGAGAAATAGCACTTATTTACTCATTTTCAAAGTGATGGTCAGTGTCAAGAGAAGAAGACAAACCAGACTGTAGAAAATATTTTCAAAAGACATCTGAGAAAGAAGTGTTGCTCACAGTGTACAAAGAACTCCCAAAATTCAACACCAAGAAAACAAACAACTTGACTTTACAATGGTCAAAAAGGCTGGCTAGAAAACTAACCAGTGACATTCAGATTGCATATAAGCATATGAAAAAGTGCTTGGCACTACATGTCATCAGAAAAGTGCAAATTAAAACAACAAGGTGACCGCTGCACACCTATGAGAATGGCAGAGATTCGCTGAATGAGTCCAACTCTCTGACCTTTTAGAAAAGGCAAAACTACAGAAAGGATCAGTGGCTGCAGGAGTCAGCGAGAAGGAGAGAGGTCCAGGCAGAGCCCCAGCTCTGAAAGGGTTCTGTACGGTGCATAACAGGGCTGCAGGCCGTGGCACATTCGTCAGAGCCTACAGGACATGCAGCACCGAGAGTGACCCCCGGCATGCATCGTGGCCTTTCAGCAATAATGCCACAGCCACGGAAGGCACATGGCCACAGCAAATGGACCGTTCTATGAAGAACGCTGAGCCTGGAGGAGACGATGCCTGAGCAGAGTCATGAGTGTGCAGGAATCTCCTTTCTTTCTCCTCAAATTTGCTGGAAACTGAAACTAAAAAATAAAAAAGTAAAAATAGTAAAACATTTAAAAGATAAATAGACAATAACATAATTGTAAAGAATTTTCTCTCTCCTCTGTGAGAAACATTTATTTTCTTAAATAATTCAGAACACAACAAAGTAAACAAATAAGCTTGGAAAGAGCCAAGGATACTAAAAAACCCACTGCTTTAGGTCAAAACTAGCCTTTTCCTTGACAAAAAAAGCAGAAAGTTGTATTTCTTTGAACTGCCTGCTCCTAGTAGACCCTCATTTCTACATGTTAATTATAATTTTTAACTAGAGTGAGTTCTATTTTATAGAGGAACCTGAGAGCAGGAGGTGGGCAGCGAGGCCTGTGGACAGTTCACGCCGCACCCATTCCAGCCCGCAGAGCACACGGTAACTCCTGACACACTTCCCGAGGCCACGCCTCACACAGCTTCTCCAGGTGGCAGACACGAAACAGACCTGAGATGTTGTCTCTCCAGCGTAGAATGAGAAGCAAAGCATGTTTTAACAGTGTGCTTACAATCGAGTTTCAGTATTCAACCTTATCTAGAAATGATCCAGGCATTCAACGAGTAGCCATTAATTAACGAAATTTAGTATGGCCCAAGATTTTAAATTACATACAGATCTTGGAAATTATCTCCAAGATGACATATTATAAAATACAATTACTGCTGAAATAAAATTGAGTCAGAATATTGAGTTAATTTGGTTAAATACAAGTTTACATGTTTCATGAATTTTAACATTAAGAAGTTAGCTACAACCCCAGCTCCTTGGGTGGCAAGAGGACCACAAATTCAAGGCCAGCCTGGACAACTTAGTGAAACATGGCCTCAAAATGAAAAATAAAGATGCCTGAGAAGTATATAGCATCTTTGTGTTTAATTGCCAAACACAAAATAAATAAATAAGAAAAAGTAATGCTAACTTATTTTTTCAGTAAATTTACATAAGAAGACATCCAAGTAGAATAAAAAGCCATGATTACTATTAATATTGAGGGCTGGGGGTTTAGCTCAACGGTAGAGTGCTTGCCTTGTAAGCACAAGGCTCCAAGTTCAATCCCCAGTGCCCCCCCCTAAAAAAACTATTAACATTGATAAATCATACAAGATATAGCTCTCTGCTGTGGTTTGTCTAACAGTGCTAACTTATGGGTTATGGCAAGGTACTTTCCTTTCCTAACTCCTTTAGCCACCTGTAAAATCTGGGCAGTAAGTCATTCTTCCTTACCATAAAATGCTAAATGAGAACTCAGAGATCAAGTCTACTGCTTTGTTCCAAATGAAGCTTTTGTAAGGGATGACCAAAAAGGGAGGCAAAGTTTATAAAAGTATGTTTGGAATGAGGTAGGCTTTGGACCAACAAACCAAATAGTGCTAGAGACATCGTCAGTTGAGAGGGAGGGAAGGTATGAAATAACCAGCTCAAAGTGAGAAAACAACACTTGTAGGTTTAAATAATATTAAATAAAATAGTATTCCCAACTAGAACCGATTGACTCAATTGAGCTGTATAATTATGAATACGAAAGTGCCCATGGGCATAGATACAATAATTTCAACTGTAATTTGTATTTTCAAATGGCAAAGAATACTTTCTAGGGATACAATTATATAATCTAATACAATGTACCTATAAAAGGAACAAGAAAACACGTATGTAGCGATAGGGAAAAAATTCTTAGATGTATTATTGGGTAAAAAGAACAAGGTACACAGAGTAATGCAAACTATATCATTCACGTATCTGAGTGCCTTCATCACTGAGACACAACACCCAACACCCACAACTTAGAGGAGAGCTTTGTCTAAGCTCACAGCTTGCAGAGGTTGCAGCTCATAGCTGGCAGTACCTGGGCAGGAAGGGCAAGGTGGAAGGGCTGGGCAGAGGAAAACCGCTCAGATCATGGCGGTCAGGCAGCAGAGAGAAAAGGAGCAGCTGGGGAAGGAGGTACCTACTTCCAGGCCACTCCCAAAGCGACCGCCTCCACCGGATCTCACCTTTTAACTGCTCACCCAGCCTGAACTCCCCAGAGAATGAATCCCCCTCCACCACGATCCAGCCACTCTCCAAAAGCCCCCTCTGAATGCATGAGGTTGGGGTTCAGACCTGGAATGTTCCTGAAAGTCTCACTGATCTTCAAGGAGGGGCTTTTGGCGGGTGTGGGTACCTGAAGGAAATGTGCTCTTACCAAGGAGAAAAGGGAAAGTTGAGCTAAGAATGTCCAATATAGTTTCCCAAAATTTCCAATTAGCTACATGTCTTTACCTCATCAGGCTTAATGAATAGAGGAAGAATCAGGTGTTATTAAAGGAGTCATCATAATAATCATGAGTGAGGAAGGCTGAAGCAAGAGGAAACTGGCTGGTAAGGAAATCGAGTGAGGTCAAGGCACTGGAGTCCTAGATTAACAAACCGCAGCTGTGGGCATTTACAGGCCAAGAACAGAAAGGATTAAAGGACAAGAGTCACAAAGTCAGCTATTTCAGCCCAGTTTCCAAAGTAGGGCAAACATGAGTTCTGACAAAGTGGGGAAGTGGCTACGGGAGCATGCCTGGGGTGGGATGGAAGAAAGGTATCAGTGGGGAGAAGATCAAGGACCTAGAACGCAGATGCAGAACAGGGGCTGTCCACACAGAAAGGACAAAAGTCTAAGGATAACAGAAGAGGAGGAAGCGAATATCGTGAACCACAAACCAAAGTCTTCAGTGGATGAAAGGGAAGGCAGGATATTAAATATTAACCATTGTCCCTTCGTTACGGGAGAAGAAGGTGGAGCGAGTTCTGAAGACACAACATACAGGAAAAGAGTGAAACATGTGAAAGCCACAGTGGGCTGCAAGGACTGTTTCACCTGTTAGCACAGCAGTACCCAGTGTGAGACGAAAAGCAGCTTCCGCCCAGAAGCGCTGTAAGAGAGGCAAGCAAGTTGGCGCTCTGGCAGATTTTAGTTTATACATGAACCATTCAGACACAGGTTGAGGTCCAAGGCAGTGTGCTGACCACAGAGTTAGACACTGTAGAGCACTCTGGAGATTGTGTGAAAGGATGTGGAAATTATGCAGGGGTAAGCAGGGAGTCGCTCACCTGTACTTGAGGTACTGTTCACACAGAAGCGCAGTGGATCTCAGGCGCAGTTCCCAAAGAGTGCGCAGAACTTCCTGAGGCCTACAGCGTGAGGGTCCTGGAGGTAGTAACTGGGACAGTACAGGAACGGCATTTTGGAAACACTCTAAATAAAGAGGTAAAAAGAGATGTGAGACCTGAGAGAACTATTTCTGGGTCTCTTATGAGGGTGGGACTTCGATGCTAATTTTAGCTACCAATACATTGGTTTGTTGGTAACATAGCTTGGGGCACTAAATCCTGAGATCTGGGGCTGGGGCACAGCTCAGTGAGGGCAGAACACTTGCCTGGCATGGGTTTGATTCCCAGTGCTACGAAAACAAATACAGGAGTCCTGAGACGTTTCGTTTGGAACACTTCCCTGGTTAATCCTCTCTGCCCTCTCCCTACCTCTGCTGCCTTGGTTAAGGATCTCGTTTTCTTTTCCTTGGGCTTTTGTGGAAACCAGCACCATTACTCACCATGCTGCACCTACCAAGCCCTTTGTTTTTTCAACACGCCAATTTGCAGGCATTTTCTACCAGCACCAAGCTTTCTACCCTGCCTGCCTTTGTGCTCGCTCCCTTCTACTGTATTGTTCTTTCTCTCTATTTACCTGGTAACTTACATTTTTAGATCCATTTGGACTACCTTTTTTTTTTTTTGAGATACTTAGGATTGAACCCACCTGTACAGGCTACAAAAGTCTGCTACCACTGAGCTATATCCTCAGCCTTTTTCTTTTGTAAGATAGGTTCTTGTTAAATTGTCAGGCTGATCCTCGTGCCTCAGCCTCCCTGGTAGCTGGGATTATAGGCAGGTGCCACCACACCTGGCTTTACCTACCATTTTTAATGCCTCTTCTGACCACTCCCACCACTTTGAGCTCATAAACATTACAGTTCAACCTCAGGGACTCTGCTTTATATTTTTATATTTATATTTTTATATTTCTATATTGTCCCTGATTATGCTGTGAAAATTCAGCAGTTACTAGAGAAAGTTTTAAGGTTTCTTTTGTGATAATATTTATTTTAAAATTTTCCTCAAATAGAAATGTATTGTTACGTTTTTTTTCAAAAACAATTCCATTTGATATGGTATGCTCAAAGGATCTTGTAAAATAAATTCATTATACAGTGAACTTGCTGAGCACTGACCGACTTTGGCGTAGAAATAATTATGATACAAGCCACTCAGCTTTCTCATCTGTAAAATGGAGTGATTAATATTAATCACTCATCATGCTATACAGATTAATACTTGCAAATTCTAATGGCTGTGAATTCTCAGCCCTCGTGGGTAGTCTCTGTTATTTAGGTTATAGTTGTGTCCTTGGTTTTGAAGCAGATACAATGCCACAGCTGCTTCTTCAGCTATTCTGTTTTTGCTAAAAGAACACCTGCTTAGAATGTACCTAAGGAGTTATTTCTTTGTTTTTTGATAATTAAAGTACTGTGATGTGATGGCTGACATCTGGATTCACTTTTGAAGACTTCGCTGTGCTTTTCAGGCTCCTAGGAGACTCGTGAAGCACAATGCAGTAGAAGGAAATGTGGCGATGTGCTTCACTTCACAGCAGAACTTCTCCTCTTGCTCTGCTGTTCCCCACTCAGTGAGTGGGGGCTGCCCTCGGCCGCCGCCACTGAGACCAGGGCAGCTGTGCTGAGCTCCGGACGCCTCACACGCCACAGCACGCCTGAGACGTGGGACTCTGCCTTCCACTTGCCGAATGAACTCATGTGGGACTGCAGTGCAAAATCGGCATCCAGGGATTACACTGTATTTATAACTTAGTTCTGAAAGCCAGTTTCATGGGAAACGTAGAACCTAAGGTCTTTGTAACTACTTCCAATAGTAACAGAGAAAGAGAAACTTGGAAAACTGCCTTAACCATATATATATATCATTTCTGTAAAAACTACATTCCTCAGTCTCTACCCAATAATAGCTAATTAAACTTTTCTAGAGTTTGTTTTCCAGCATTATGCACCTTTGGTTCTGATGACATTTCTACACTTGATTTTAGCCAAAAGGCCAAGAAGCAATTCTGATGACATTTTTAATGATTAAATATTAAATAGTTTTATTAGCAGATCAAGTAAGAAAATCAATGTTATCTCTTTTACCACTTCTCTTCAGTCTTGTACTATTCTCTCATCTAAAACAATAGGAATTGAAAAGAAATGGAACAGTCATTGGGAAATAGGTAAATCATTCCTTACACACAGACAACATGGTAAGGAATAAAGAAAATACAATGGAGCATTCTAGAAAATTACAAAAACTATAGAGAAAATAAGTTAGGGACACAGTATCTGGTGATCATTTCTTAGCCTGTCACAGGTAACAATACATAAGAGGACTTGGCTCTGGCTCAGTGAGTAGAAAATAAGTTTATTAAGAGAAGACGGGAGAACTCAGAGAAGCACTGGGAGGTCAGGGGACAGTCACGAAACTATGCTTCCAGGAGCAATGGTCAACGCTACCACAGAACCGTCCCAGTGAGAAGTCACCATCTCTACTTCCAACTGTCCAACCAAACGTGAAGCGCAGTAGCTTCCACGGCCCTTCCCGGCAAAGCTCCTGCTGCAGTGGGAACTGAACCTGGCAAGCACTGCCAGCCGGATGTTAGGCGCCTTATCAGCAGATTGATTTCCAAGCAAAATCTGTGCTTCCTCAACCGCTCACTACCAAGTCAGTGTCTCCTGCAAGTGCACCGAATGCAAAGCCCAGGCCTCCGTCTGCACCCTTGCTCTGAGTGCCTAGAAACATCTTCAGAGCTCAGAGGATGTAGCACATGCAGGACAAGGTTAGAAATTCCCTAGACAATGCAAATACATTTAAAAATCCTACGCAACTAGAAAATAAGAACAGGTTTATTTATTACAATAGAGAATTATTTTTGATTAAGAGTATAAATGCTAGATGTTTTAGGTTATACTATATGATCCTCAAAAAATAGACAATGTAAGTATTTTAATGATGGGAAAACAGGGTGTTCCTAGTCCCAGATAATTGTGCTGGTAATATGGAGAGCAAAGGTTCATGTCCAGGGTTTTTCCTTTCACATTCCTCCTTGTTTCACCATGTAACTCAAATTTCTATTTCCCGATTTCTGATTCATATAGGAGCAGTCATGTACTAAGTGATAGTGTGAAGAGTCGAGGAGAAGCATCAGCTCTGGGCACAGGCAACCAACCAGAGGGGCATTATCTGCAAGAAAATTTAATAGGCAAGAGGTGGGTGTCGTGATGCATGCCTGTAATCCCAGCACTCGGGATGCTGAGGCAGGAGGATCACTGTGAGTTCGAGGCCAGCCTGGGCTTCATAGTGAGACTCTGTCTCAGAAACAAAGTGCAAGAATAAAGCAGACTGAAAATAGGCCTGCTTTTAAAATTCACCACCATGTGGCATTAGCTTTTTTTTGTTTTGTTTTGTTTTGTTTTTGGTGCTGGGGATCGAACTCAGGGCCTTGTGCTCGCAAGGCAAACACGGCAGTAGTTTTAAACAATGTCAGCAATCAAATATTCCTTGTTGCTGTGCCCCATTCTTTGATATACCAGAACATATATAACAAACCCCCAACTTAATTTTCAAAAGTTTTTTAAAGAGAAGGTTTTGGGCTTGAGGTATACCTCAGTAGTCAAGCACTTGCCTAGCATCTGGAAGGCCCCAGGGTTTAATCCCCACTACCACGGGGAACAGGGTGAGGGGCTATTTACAACTTGTAATAGAAGCGCCTTCCTTAGACTAAACCATAAAGCAGTCACTGAACACATGACTACCTAAGTACTTATCTTCTAACATTGTTTCTAACAAAAACAGAACTTTAAATTTTAAATTGGAAATATCTCCCAATCTTAGGAACAAGGCTTCTTTCACCTTCTGGCAGCATCAAAGCATCTGATAATAAGGTGGAAGCTGGGTAGCTTCTTGGGCAGTAGAAACTGTTGGCAGGTGGCTGTCGGTGTGGATGGGAGGATGGATCCTACTAGTTTACAGAATGGAACCAAAAAGGATACGCTTTCCACTGGCACAGGAAAGAAGCTGTTAGGTGAGTGCCCAGGTCTACATAATTTACCAGATAATTACTATCACCAAATTATACACTAAATTCATTCATAAATCAGGTACTGAAAATACAGAACCAATGGATACTATTTTAGTGAGACTGAAAACCACAGATTGAAATTTAACCTTCAGAGTTTCCAGGTTTTCCTGTGTGATAAGTAAAGAATATTATTGTTATTCTTATTTTTAAAACAAAAGTAAATCTCTGATTTGGCAAGATTAACTGACTTTTATTGTACAGATAACAGAGCCCAGTGTTACAACAACTAAAAATCTATACTGTATGTACACAAAAAATTACTGAAACGAAGGCAGAAATGATTAAATAGTATATAATATCAAAAATGGCAGACTACTTAATAAAAAAAAGTAAGCTCTTCTATTAGGATTCTCTGGAGAAACAGAACCAATAGGGGGTGTGTGTGGGGTGTGTGTGTGTGTGTGTGTGTGTGTGTGGGTGTGGGTGTGTGTGAAGACAGACAAGAGTCATGGATGTTCACTACAAGGGATTGGCTCACACAATTATAGAAACTGATTAGTTCTAAGATCTACAGTCCTCAAGCCTACAGGATATAGAGTATGTATAGCTCCCGTCTGAGTTTGAAGGCCTGCAAACCACGACAGCCAGTCCAATTTCAAGTATGGAAATGGAATATCAATGTCCCAGTGCAAAGAAAGGCAGAGACAGGAAGTTCTCCCTTATCAGGCTCCTTTGTTCTATTTAGGCTTTCAAAAGATTGGATGAGGTCCAACCACAACAAAAAAGGGCAATCTATTTTACTCATTCTACTGATACAAATGTTAATCTCACCCAGAAACATTCTGGGACACACCAAAAAAAAAAAAAAAAAGTTTAACCATATATCTGGGTACTCCATGGCCTATTCAATTTATCATAAAATTAATCATCACACTTTTAAAAAGAATTTATTTAAATATGTTTTATAAATTCAATAGAATACATAGAGCTCTCTTACATTTTACAGGAAATGTGGAAGAATGCAGAACAAATTAAATTATGTAAAGAAATACACAGGCGAATCCAGAGTATGGGGCAATTAATAGCAATACAAATATTTTGAAGTTTATGCAGAATATGAGACATGGTGTCTGAGATTATTTTAAAATTCAAAAGAAGAAGAGGAAGAAGAAGAGGAAGAGGAAGAGGAGGAGGAAGAAGAAGAAGAAGAGGATAGTTGAAGCAAGGGAGGTGACTATGGCAAAATTTGCAAAGTACTGAACCTGGGTGATAGAATATAAGGGAGAGAATTATACTATTCTCTCTACTTTTGTGTTTGAAATTTTTATAATAAAAATTTCACAATAAAAATTTCAAAAGAGGAATATGTGTGTCCCAGATGTTTTCTATTGTTTTCCCTTACTAATAGCATTGACTTTAATAACAACACAAAGTTGCATGTCACTTTCAATTCATCATTTGCGTATCAAATAAGTCAGTCAGTCTTACATATTTTCTCTCCTAAATGTCTCATACTATGTCGTCTCTTCTCCTTGGCCTGTTAGGCCCTAAAACCATTGAGCCTAGATAAGATCTTGCTAGCCAGTCATCCTTTCTGGCATCAATCTTAGGTAATTCTAATCTATTATCCATGCAACTGTCGGAATCCCTCATCTAAGCAAGAGATCATGAAATTTACTTACTTAAAACCTTACACGATTTTCATGGTCTTCAGGATAATGATGTAAATGTCTTTCAAAGATTTGAAAATTGGTAAATACATGGCCTCATTATGCCTCATCGCCTTTGTCTCCCAATTTTTTCAACTCAAACACCATAATATTCCAAACTACTTCCACTCCAATGTGTGAGGCTGCATTAGAGCTTTCTGCTACCGCACACGCTACTGACTCAGTAGTCTAACAGCTGGCCAGTCTTCTCAGACCAGTCTTCCCTCTTTCCCAAACTCAAACTGGATTAAATGTTTTGCATTCTGCTCTGTCCCATCGTACTGGAGGTTTCCCTCCACATTAGAACTCAAATTAAGAAAAGTGGTGGGACTTCTCCTAACAGATGCAGGCTATGTCTTTTGTCTATGTAATCCCAACATTTAGCACAAGTTCTGATGTATTCAAAGATTTTTTTTTAATGAGAGCCAGGTTCCATATGGTATATGTGCTGAGGAAAGGACAGTCCAGTTAGAAGACTAACTCAAACTCATGTAACTAAGACACAAGGCCTAAAATATGTCACAAAATAAGTTCAAAGGAAATCACAGGGACACTCAATTCCAGTTTCAAGGTGAAGTGGGCTAGAAAATTAGACAGGTTGAGGGAAAAGATGGCAACTGGGATGCCAACAAAAGGAATTTCAATACTTGGAGATGCAGAAAGAGCGAGTATAAGGAGTAACTAAAGTTATAGCAGTGATACACTTTTCTATCCTTTACTTCCAACCCATATCACTGTTAGAGTTTCAGTTTGCATGTTACATTGTGTTTTCTCCTTGCTCCTCTTCTTTTTCTTTTCCCAGCTGTCTTCTTTTCCTGCCTTCTTGTGGGTTACTTGAACATTTGCTTCTCCCTCCCCTCATTACTAAAGGACCTTCCCACTAGGTACAGGATTCTGAGTTGATGGTCCTTTTTTTAGAGGCACTTGAAAAATACATGCTATTTCCTACAGAGTGTTAATCAGCCATGGAGAGGTGTCTCAGCCCCATTCTGCATTACATCAGGGTTGTGCATGCTGCTTCAAAATGAACTGTGTCCTTAATTCACAGCCAAGAACCGTTTGCACTCCTGCCATAACAAGCGAGACCCTGATGCCAAGCTTCACCGCAAGGGTAACACCTCCACAGATGTCGAAGAAGACAATGATTGTATGGTTCCATTCCAGCCTCCAAAGCATTCTCTCTGGTGTCCTTTGATCTTGATTTCTAGCCTCACTAGCCTTCGGATCCCTTATGGCATCTCCTCACTTTGCCACGGACATGACCATCTCTCTAGGAACTCTCCTGCTGTTCTCTTGCAGTGTATAATGAATCTCATTTTTCCTTACTCTTGCCTTAGTAAATTCTTTTACCACCTACATATCTGGCCATCCACACGCCTGGCTTTCAGGGTTTCTGATGAGAAAGCAGCTATCATGTAACTGTTTTTTCTCCTCTAGAGAAGGTATCAGTTTTTACTGGTTGGTTTCAAGAAAAGTTTTTCATTTACACAAGTTTAACTATGATGTGCACTGGCATGGATTTACACTGTTTGAGGTTTCCTCATATTCTTGAACCTGCAGATTTTCTTTTGTTAATTTTGAGAACTTCCCAGCCATTGTTTCTCTAAGTACTTTTTCAGACCTGTTTTCCCTTCTCCAAAACTAATTTTTTCAAATTTTATTTTTATTAGTACATGATTGCATCCATCATGGAGAGTTGGGACATGTACATAACACAACTAAAATCTTTTCCTCCTTCCCTTACCTCCTCCTCCCTCACTCCATTTCTTGGTCTCCTTCCCTTCTGCAAAAGATCTCCATTTTCTATTATCTTTTATCTTGCTCTTTATTTATATTTTGGGTTTTGCACATGAGAGAAACTATGCAATATTTAAGCTTATGTCTGATTTATTTCACTTAACATTATGGTCTCAAGGTGCATCCATTGTCCTACAAACAATTCAAATTTATTCTTTATGTCAGATTAGTGCTACATTGTGTCTATATATCACATTTATTTATCCATTCATCTGTTGATGGACATATAGGCTTCTTCCAAAATTAAGCAGTATGAATTATGCAGGTATAAATGTGTATGGATCATTATATGATGTCTTTGTTTTGATATACCTAGAAAAGAAATAGTTCATTCAAATGTAATTTCTATTTTTAGTTTTTTGAGGAAAAGCCATAGTGTTTCCGTAGTGGTTGCACTAGTTTACATTCCCACCAATAATGTAAAAGGGCTCCTTTTCCAATGCAGCCTCACCAGCACTTATTATTTTATTTCTTGACGTTAGTCACTTTTTCCGGAGTAAGATGGAATCTCTGCATTGTCTTAATTTGCAGTTCTTTCCTGGCCAGAGACACTGGTGTTTATCCATGTACTTATTGGCTATTTGTACTTCTTTCCAGAAGTGTCTATTCATTTTGGCTGTGCATTTTTTGGCTGGGTTATTTATTTTGGGGGTTCTAATTTTTTGGAATTCTTTGTATATTCTAGATATTAGTCCTCTGTCTGAGGAGTAGCCAACATTTTTTTTTCTCATCCTGTTGGTTCTCTTCACTCTGATTCCTTTGCTATGTAGAAGCTTTTTTATTTGATATAACTCCATCTGTTGATTCTTATGTAATTTCTTGTGCAATCGGGGTTCTGTTCAGAAGCCATTGCCTATGTCTTCAAGTGTTCTACCTATTTCATCTTCCAACAGGTTAAGTTTTCTATTCAAATATTTAAATATTTTATCCAGTTTGATTTTACTTTAGTACTTGGTGAGAGGTGTGGGTCTAAATTCAACTTCTGCAAGTGTATTGCCAGTTTTCCCAGCACCACTGTAAAAGGCTATTTATTCTCCCATGTATATTTTTGGCCCCTTTGTCAAAAATCAGATGGCTGTATGTGACTAGGGTTGTTTCTGCTTCCTTTGTTTTGTTCTACTTTTCCACACATGTGCTTTTCATGTCAGTACCATGCTGTTTTTAATCTCTGTAGCTTTGTAATACAACTCAAAATCTGGGGTTGTGATGCCTCCTGCTTTGCTTTTTTTTTTGCCCAGGATTGTTATTGCTAATCTGGGTCTCTTTTGGTTCCATATAATGTTTAGGATTATTTTCTCTAGTTCTGTGAGGAATGCTGTTGGTATTTTGATTGAGATTGGATTAAATCTATATATCAATTTTGGAAGAATGGCCATTTTAACAGTACTTATTCAGCCTATCCAGGAGCAGGGGATCATCTTTCCATTGTTTGATGCCCACTTTGATCTCCTTTTGAGAGAACTATAGTTCTCATTAAAGAGGTCTTTTGCTTGCTTGGTTAGGTTAATTCCTATTTAATTTTTCTTAAAGTTATTGTGAATGGTATTATTTTACTAAATTCATTCTCAGTGCCTTAAATATTGGTGTACAGGAATGCTATTGATTTTTGTATGTTGATTTTGTATCCTGTTATCTTGTTGAATTGGTTTATTCTAGGATTCTGTGGCAGAATTTTTTATCTTGTATTTAAGAGATCATGTCATTGAGTTTAACTTTCTCCTTTCCTATACATATCCCTTTTATTTATTTTTCTTGCGTGTTTGTTCTGGCTAGTTTTGAGTACTACTTGAACAGGTTTGGTGAGAGAGGATGTCCTTGTCTGTACCTTATTTTGAAGGAAAAGTTTTCAGTGTTTCTCCATTTAATATACTGTTGGCAGTACATTTATTATAAACAGCTTTTATCAGTTTGAGATAAGGGTCCTTCTATCCTGGTTTTCATCAAGGTTTTTGTCATGAACAGATGCTGTATTTTATCCAAGGTTTTTTATGCATCCAATGAGATGATCATGTGATTTTTGACCTTGCTTTTATTTATGTGATGTACTTCATTTACTGATTTGTGTATGTTGAACCATCTTTGCATTCTTGAGATGAAGCTTACTTAGTCAAGATGTATGATCTTTTTAACATGTTCCCACTGGCTTGAACCACCCATGGTACATGCATGACTGTCCATCACTTTTATCAGTTTTTTACTAATAAAATTAATAAAAGTCTTTAAATGGGCCGAATCTAGGTAGCTCCTTGGATTAATGCCTAAATATAAATATTAATAGTATTCATACCAATTAAAATTATTACAATAATTAACAATTTTGTTAAATTTAAAAATATTTGTGAACAGCTAATAATTAGTTCTCTAAATTTTAACAGAAACCTTACAAGTACCCATTGCTGGTGTATATAATATGCATTTACAATTGCTGTACAATTAACTGTGTTAAAATTTTTAAGTAACATTTTAATGTTTTCCTTAAGGAACTGTAATATGATGACATCTGGTCTGCTAAATCAACACTTTTCTTTGCATTACTGTAACCAAAGACCCCTTAGAAATGATACCAAACCACCCAGTGGGACAGTCAGTGGTTCAAGCCAGTGGGAATAATCAAATTCAAATTACAGTCACCCACCATTGAGAAAAACTAATTATGACCTCATCATTAATGCATTAATGTTTTATAGTACTGTTCACCAGTATCTTGAGGATCTTTGCATCTATGTTCACTGAAGGACATATATATGCAGTTGGGTTCCTAGATTTCTGTTGGGTACCTTTACAAAGACTCTCCCAATTCTTTGTTAAACTGTCATTCACATTTTGTATATTTTGGCTTAGCTTAACTACCTTTTTATTATTGTTTTCTGTATGCTCACTGGCACTTTTAAGTCCATTATCTATTTAATTACATCAACTTTGAGTTTGACAACACCTTTTCAGTATTTTTTTTTCCTTGCCTTTTCTTTTCTCATTTTGTATAATTGAGTTGTTTGGCTTTTCGATTCCTCCCAATCAATGTGTCATGGTTCAACTTCAGGAGAGTTGAATTCTAGTAGGCATTTTGTTCCCCTTTATCATGTTATTTATGTTTTTCCCTGTTGAGGGTTGCAGGTCAATCAAAGTACTTTGTTGCTACCATTTGGATCCATTTAGTTGGTGTCTACTTTCCAGTGATGTGCTCTAAATAGGGCTAACTACAGGCATTTGCTTCCGTCTCCAGATCCATCCACTTCTCTTGGTTTGGTGAGGGGAGGGTGCAGTATAACTGGGCAGCACGAACCCCAGCACTGTCAATGGGGAAAGAAAACCAACCACCATGCTCTGTACTGGATACAGGCAGAGGGATGAGGGTGGGGTTGATAAGCAGTCTCTTGGGCTTAATGGCAGCACTTTCAGAACCAGGACCTTCCAAAAGTCAGTCACAACTGGACTAGTGTGTAAACTTGGAGAGTCATTCCTAGCCTCAGTTTAAACCTCTCAGGTGGTCTATGTCTAGCCCATGACCTCTCAGCAACTGCCTCCTACCCAGTTACTACGGTAAGGTGAACCCAGAAATAGCAAAGTGTAGTTGCTGTGTAGCTCAGTCTTAAACAATTAACTCCTTCCCAAAATGGCTTCTACCCTAATTAAACCTCCTTAAATATGGTGGCCACTGCACTGGAACTCTCTAACTCGTTTGTCAGTTTTTTTGGTTTTGTTTTTATTAAAACCCCATCTGTTTTCGCAGATTACAATAACCCCGGGGTTTTCTTGGGGATATTGCTGCCAGCCTGGTGTGTTGTTTCTCGCTGGGGCTGCCAAACCTTTCTGGGCTGACCTTGTAGTATCAGAGACAGGACTCCTTCCATTGGAGTTGGAGTTAGCTTTCCAGACAGCTTTGTTCTTTTCTGTGCATTGTGCTCCATTTCTCCACTTTCTCTGTAACGTTCCTGTCAGCTTCCTCTCGATTCTGAGATCTACTTCTTTTTCTTTACCAAGTTGTTCTTTTCTGTGTGTCTTAATTCCAGGTCCTAGGAAGACTGTATTTTCCTGTTGGTTTTTCCTCTGACAGTTTTAATCCCGTTTACCAAATACTAAGACAAGTATCTTTCGTTAGAACCTGTTGAGGTTTTAAGTGTTCTTTTTCTCTATTCCTATATCCCGTTTCAGTGCTTATTTTCTCGGTTCCCTACATTTTACTTTTGAGCTAACAACTACTTTTTTAATTCAGATTCTCTTTTGGGGGGTTGTTTAGGCTATCTTAAAAATGTTTCAAGTGTCCTATTACTGCTTGACGAAGTATTTTTTTTTTTAATCGCTGCTGCTTTAACCTTTGTCAGGTAACTTGAACATCTATTCTTTTTCATTTATGAGACTTACCTGGTTCTTCGTTTGAGTGGTTTTCAAACAAAACCTGGCATTTTTCATGAGAACCTAGATCTTCATTAAATCTTTTACACCATTCCAGCAGAGATTTGCCACCTTGTTACTAACAGGCTGAGACAGCAGTCCGAGCTCTCCATTGGCTCTGGATGGTGAAGTGGGACCCAGAGTGGTCCTTAGGATGCTTAGTGGTCACTTCACTTGGGCATGAGAAAGGAGAGTTGCTATACTCTGAGAATTTGCCAACTGGAGTCCTTTATTGGTGAGTGGCCAAGAGCGTGCTCCTGCAGTGAAGAAACTCTTGGCCCCAAAGAAAAGTACAGCAGAATTTTTAAAGGCAAAAACCACAATTATGCTGTTCAAATGGGATTTTTCGGTTACTACAGCAAGCATATGTCTGTGACAGTTACTGATGTTTCTTAACCATACAACATGTTACTTCAGTCACATCTGGCTGGAGGAATTTCCAGGCAGTTACCAGTTACAAATTTATGGGCTTATCTTAAACTACAACGCATAAGGGGCAGATCAACGTGAACACAGGGTATGAAGAGAATTCCTGGAACAGATGAATCTTCCCAGATACCAGATGTCCGAGGTCTTCTAGAGTTCAGGGCCAATCCAAAATGGAGTCAGATTGCAAAATGGAGACAGTTTGGTCACTTCAATGGCAGTGAAGTACTCCTTGTTATGGTTGGGTGGAGGTACTTCTGGCTCCTTACATGGTCTCTAAAGACACTGTGGCGGGAGTGGCCTCATGACTGCTAGGGAATGGTGAAAGTCTTGACTCCCCACCAGTTCTCAGTGGAGTACAGGAGGAGGGCCTCCCCACATAATATCCACTCACCACTACAGCGAGGAAGGCTTGTTGCTGGCGATGGAGATACAGGACACCTGGTTATAGCCTCATGAAAGTGGAAGCTGTGGTTTCTTACTCAGCATTTGCTGGTATAGGTGGGGCCTTTTTTTTTTCTTTTCCCCTGTGATATCTGGCTGGCATAGAGTGGTTATTTTCTAAATCTTCTGTTTTATGAATGTTCTCCCTTTTCTGGTCAATTGTGTAAAACGTTCTTTCTTTTTTTTTTTAGGTTTTCATATTCTGTGCCTATTGGCATTTCTGAGTTGGTAGTTTCTTCAGCTCCAATTCTGTGATATGAGGAAAAAAGAAAACCCAGGCTAGGGGACTGATTACCATGTAGTCCCTTGAGTACTGAAGTCCCTAGCTGGTCCTTCTTGCCACCTGTGAGTCTTGTGCTGTTTTATAAATAACTGCCAAGGTTTACTTTTACTTAGTGAGAGGAATAAGGAAAATTCTATATACTCCATCTTTAGAGAGGATTTAATAAACTTTTGTATTCCACTAAGGAGTTCTAGGGATACTGTAAGTATTCGCTGGTAGTTCCCAGCTGTGTATGAAAAGACACAGAAAAATATGAGCTAAAGTGAAAAATGGTGAGTTTTCCAACAGAATGTACAGGAAATATACAAGATTCAAGGCTGGTAGGCCGGGGAAATAACACTTTAAAGTCTACAGACTCTCCAAGTAAACATAGCCTGGTGGTGTAGATAAAAGATCAAGGGTGTAAATGTTAACATTCTTCATACAGCTCTGTGAAACAATTAAGATAATATCTATCAGCCCATACCAGCTAGGCCAAAGGGGTTTTAGAAGTTTTAAGGTCATAATCTTCCCCAAATAAAAATAAGTTTATATGTATAGAGGGGCAGATCTTGAAGATTGTATGAGTTCTAACTTTAGGAGGATGGCATAGACTGTTACTAAAAACAGGAAAAACACTGTTTTTAAGTAAATTTCATAGGTAAAAGCTGTTGGAATGCCCTATGAAGGACTGAGAGTATTCAAATGTGCAAAATGACCTTTGGATCTCAACTGTCTAGTGGCAGAAAGCAGGTTAAGAAAGGTAGTTGCTGCAACATACACTCCTTGTTCAGATGTATCAAAGGATGACAGAAAAGGTGATGGAGAAGGAAAAATGTGTCAGACGATATTGCCCAGAATCCAGAACTAACAGTCACAGAATGTGATGGTCTAGGGAGAGTCTCCTAGAGAGCCAAGCTAGACCCCAATTAAGGGATACTGCCACTTCCAGGAGTGAGAACATCTGGTAACATGTATCCAGATGGGTATTAGAATTGCTTTATGATAGCATCTTTTTTTTTTTTTTTTTTAAGACAGGGGGTTGCTTTGTAGTTCAGGCTGGACTCGAACTCACAGTGATCCTCTGCCTCAGCCTCCCAACTGCTGGGCTTACAGGTATATGCCACCACACCTGGCTCTTTCTTTTGTTGTGTTTTTTTGGGGTACAGGGTCTCACCATGTAGTCCATGCTGGCCTCAAACTCAAGATAATCTTCCTGCCTCAGCATCCATCTTTTCTTTTTGAATATGATTTTCCTGTCCTTATTTCACCATTGAATATCAGGTATGTGAGAGATAGATAACTTGCCTTTATAGATTTCCAGATCAAGTGGATCTGCCACATTTGTACCCGATGTAGAACATGAGATTCTAAAGACAGTGTGAGAACATGAAGAGAATTAGGGTGTCTTGACGTAGTGTTGAATGTTTTTGTATGTGACTATAAGAAGAGATTTCACATCTCATCCATCAGCAGGCTCATGGCTGAGGATCCTGTAAGACAGATTAACAAGAGAAAAGTATACAAATATAGTATTAGTTTTATATGACAAAGGACTCTTCAGAAATGAAGACTTGGGTAAATTCAGAAACCTGTGTTATTTTATGGTCTGCTTGATAAAGAAGTGCAGTTCTGGAGAAGTATGACTGGACAAAGCAAGCATAACTTAATGGTGATAAACTGAGGAAACTTATTAAGGTCTGTTTATTCAGATTCTTCTGTGGCCCAGCATCTCTAGAGATAAGCAAGTTCTTTTCAACTGAGAATAGGGAGGGTACCTCTCACGTGAAGGTGTTATGACCTTATGCATAGGAGGTCAGAAAATTCCATCTAAGTTTTAAGGTCTGCTCCAAGGGAAAAAAGCAAGGGATAGGAAACGTGAGTGGCCTTCCTTCTTCTGTTGGTTTTATCAAATGCCAAGATGCCGTATTTGTGGGTGGTATGTTCTGAACCCTGTCAGGAAGAGGAATGTGAATAATTGTCACCAAAAGTAAACAGTGGTAATTATGAAAACTGCTAGAATTCTTTACCCCTGTGTATATTTACGTCCTTCCTAATGTGACTGCAGTTTTTCTCATTAAAGGGTAGAATCTATTTCCCCGTCTCTTAAACTGAACTGACTCCTTCCTTGCTCTGGCTCAAAGAAAAATGGCAGAAGTGATACCATGCAAGTTCCAAGTGTAGGTCTTACTTTTGTACTCTCTCTTAGGCACTGTCACCATGGTTATAAGCCCAGACTAGTCTCCTAGATGATGAGACATTTCCCACCCAGTCAAGCCTGTTTCCTTAGTCAACAGTCATCCAGGAACCAGACACACCGGTAAAGATTTCGTAGATGAGCCATCCCCTAGTCCTTCTTCCAGGTGAATACTGGAATCAGTTAAAATAAATGGACACTGATCAGCAGAATTGTCCAGATGAACAGTAGATTTACAAGCAGTATTAAAGGCTATTGTTTGAAGTCACTGAATTTTAGATTGGTTTGTTAAACAGTATTTTAGTGATAATAGGTAACTTATTTTATGGAGTACTAGAATATTTGACTTCCTTTGACTTCATTTCTGACCCCTTAACTTTCTTCTCCATAATGCTGCAATAGTAAGTGACCTTCTAAAGTACAGAACTGATTAGGAGTTTTCCTATTTAAAATTACTTAATGGTTCCCCAATTCTTTCAAGACAAAATTTATGGTTAGTGTCATGGAATATTCTTGTCTTAGTCAAGCCTACTTTGTCTTATTTTATTCACCTTTTATTTCAGTTCAAAGATCTCTGACTTCTTATGGGTCTAGGGCAATGATGGTGAACCTTTTAGATCTTTCAATGATACAAACAGCCCAGTGCAGCACTGGTCTAGTTAGGTGGAGTCAGATATGGTGGTTTGAAATACATCTATAAACTTCAATATTCTTCCCTCTCAAGAAGTAGCACCTAATTCTTTCCCCCTTGACTGCAGACTGGGTGACTAGTTTTTAATTGGTTCTCCTCCTCTCTAACCCTATACAACCAATAATTTACCCTGTTTCTAGGCCCTGCTTCTGAACCTCTCATATAAATAGACAGAAGCCTTATGTGATCTTTTGTGACTAGCTTTCACTTAGCATATTTTCAAAGTTCACCCATGGGGGTTGGGGATTTAGCTCAAGTGGTAGAGCACTCGCCTAGGAAGCACAAGGCCCTGAGTTCGATCCCCAGCAGCCCCCCACCAGAAAAGCTCACTCAGGCTGTCACATCAGTTCACTTTTTAAATTACTGAATATTATATTGTATGGCAATAGCATATTTTACTTAGCCATTTATCAGCTAATAACCATTTGTTCCTACTTTGGGGGCTATTATAAATAATGTTGCTATAAACATTTGTGAGCAGTGCTGTGTGGGTGTATGTTTTCACTTAATATTACATGGTAAATTTATGTTTAAAAAACTATCCGACTGTTCTCTAAAGAAGATACACCATAATTATCAGCAAGGTCTAAGGGTTCCAATTTTTCCATCTTACTGTCAATATTTGTTATTAACATTTTTTTTAAACTATAGCCATCCTAGTGGATATGAGGTGGTACTCATGGTTTTGATTCGCATTTCCCAAATGGTGAATGATGTCGAGCAACTTCTCATGTGCTTATTGTCCAACTGTGTATCTTCTGTGATGTGTCTATTAAGATTCTCTGCCTATCTAAATACCTGGGCTGTCTTTTCACCTTCTGTTTTTCTTACATTTTAAAAGTGTGTAAAGATTGCTGGGTGTCATGGCTCATGCCTGTAATCTCAGCACTCAGGAGGCTGAGGCAGGAGGACTGCCAGGAGTTCAAGGCCAGTCTGGGCCACATAGTGAGTTCAAGGCCAGCCTGGACTACACAGTGAGACCCTGTCTCAAAAAACAAAACAAAACATGAGTAAAGAACAATGAATGCAAGTACTACTATCTAACCACTGCATCTGGAGATTCACTGAGTGCTAAAGATAATCTGAGTCTTGACATAAAGTCATATTGTTATTTTGCTGAGGCATCTTATTTTATATTTTGCCGAAGCATATGTTTAAGTCATATACTACAACAACAATGTAAAGGGTGTCACTTAGCTAGTGAAACTAGCCCAAAAAATAAGCCTCCAAATCTTTAAATGACTTTATTTTCTAATTTTGTTTTATCAAGCATGCTGGGAGTAAAATTATATGCTAGAGTGCAAACCTCATTTGAAATGTGTTCCTCTAAGGTTCAGCATTAGCACAAAGGGTTATTAAAAACAAAAAATACCTGTTCAGAACCAAGAATAATTGAAAAGAATTAAAATACTTGAAATGTCTCAAAGAACATCAAATGCAAATGAGATCTATTTAACATCTCATGAAAGTTAACCTCTCCTGAATTCTTTTCCCTCTCGGGCTTTCACAGGAGACCACAGTTAAGGGGTTTTGTTTTGTCTTTTCCCCTCCCATCCCATTTACCAGTATCCATTTATTTTCACTTTTTAATAGAGAAGTTGCACACTTGTAGCCCATAGGTCAAATTTGAACTCTGCAAGCTTTTGATATAATGTTTTATAAACAAATTAGCCATCAGCATTTAAAGTTGGCAAATGAAATATAAAAATCTGTGTTACTGATTTCTCTTCATATTTTGGAAGGGTTGGCAAAATGTTGCCTTCATTTCCACCTAGTTAGTAGTGAATAATGACTGCTTTCTTCAAATAGGACATATCTTTTAAGATTGCCAGTCTTTACCACTTCCTATTCTATATGTCCAATTTTACCACTTATGATATATATCTGGAGACTGTAGATTTTTGGGGGTTTTTTGTTTTTGTTTGCAACATTGGGGATTGAATAGGGCCTTTGAACTGAGCAATACCCCCACTGCTTCAGCCCCTATTTAAAAAAATTTGAGATAGGGTCTCACTAAGTTGCCAAATTGCCCAGGCTAGGCTCAAACTTGTGATCCTCCTGCCTCAGTCTCCCAGAGTGTTGGGATTACAGGTGTGTGTCATCACACCCAGCTGGAGTTTGTGCTTTTAATGTTAATTTTTCCAATGTAAATTAGTTTTCAACAGAATCATTTCAAATTTTGCAACTTTCTCTACCTAGTATACTAAGTAGCTAACAAAAGTTCTGACGGCCAAGTAGGATCCCTTAAGAACAGTCAAGAATCTAGAGATGAGCTGTAACTGTTGGACAATATAAATAATAAAATCCCATGGCAACCCCGATCAATTGGAAAGGAAGAAGAAAGTCACACTACTGGTTATAGTAACTTTCTACATGTAAGACTTCTCACTGGATTGGAAAGCCCAGCTCTGAGAGAATAAAAGGGAGTGGCAGTGATCTATCTGTGTCTATGAGTATTAGAAAACGAGAGATGAACAAAATTGGTCTTTTGGAAGAAAACAGAAGAGTTTAAAAAAATAAGTATTATATTAATATCAAGGAAACATCTGGGGCTGGGGATTTAGCTCAGTGGTTACAGTCCTTGCCTCGAAAGTACAAGGCCCCAAGTTCAATCCCTGGACCTAAAAAACAAACAAACAAACAAGGAAATATCTGATAAGGAAATGCAGTGTCATTGACCATAAATATGTTACCATAAATAACATGCATACCTCAAATGATGAATCCAGAGAAAGCTGTTACTTTCTTTGGGATGTGTCTCCAGTCAGACTGTGATGGGAGAAAAAAGTGATAATTGCTCCAGTCTGTTTCTTTACTCTGCCCTTCAAATCTTTACTTGTACTTTTTAAAAGCATCAATTATCTCAGAGATACCAAGAAAACTTTGTGATATTTAATATTTGCTACTATTAATTTTCTTTCTAAATGCAAGAATTATCCCAGCACCTTCAAAATACAGAGATTTCATTAAAAGATCAAACAAAGAACAAGACCATAAAAATATTAAAAGCTGTATTAGCAATATATGTACATACTTGGACTTTTATATTACATTTTAGTGAAGGAGAATAACGGGAGTCCAATTTGCCAAACAAGACTGGATGGCTTAAAGGGGTTATATACTCATTATTGGACAACTGACCTCTACTTCTTTTTAACTATGTATTCGAGAGATGGAGGGAGGAGAAGGAAAGGGGATTAAAAAAAGAATTAAGGGGCTGGGGATTTAGCTCCAGTGGTAGAGCACTTGCCTAGCAAAGTGCAAGGCCCTGAGTTTGATCACAGCACCCCGCTCCAAAAAAACAATTAAGATGTATTATGTACCAATTCCCTACAAAGAATGTGATCATTATGTACTACAAACATGTACTAATAAAAATAATAAATTTTTTAAAAATTGTCTTTTTTACTTTGAGATTGTGTTTTCCCTAATTTGGGGGGAGGTCACATTGTGCTTTTTTTCCCATAAAAGGACAGTGATAGCAGTTGTTTGAGGTGTCAGTCCTACATAGCTCTTTCCCTTCTTTTTATTTAACTGTTCTGTAAAACCAACAAGTCTGAGGGCTACTGTTTCTACACACACACTGAGGGAAGCTTTTTGACCTGTGGGAGAGAACGTTTCTCAGGAGAGAGGTCACCCTGCAGTGAGCCTCCTACTACTGTAGGTATCTGCTTCGTAACACTCAGAGGGTAAAGACACATTCTGGAGATAAAACACCAGATATCTTAATCTAATTTTTTATAACAAGAAGGTGATTTAGTTACTATTATAGTCTTCGTGTTGCACTAAAATAATCCCTAAATTATCTTGGTATTTAAATCAAGAAAACCAACGGTTTATGACAATAACAAGTTTCAGTAGAAAGAAAAGTGGTTTTGTTTTTAGGTTTTTATATTTTGGAAGTTCTCAAGCCCTTAAGAAAACTCTAAAGGGAAAGCTGCAATTCTGCTTGAGGACCAACTAAAAATTTTTCAGAAAATAAAACATGAAGTTGACTAACTCTAAACTTCCCAGGAGCCTCGAAGAAGCAGAGTTATAGAGATAAGGCTGAGAAGAGTGCAGCATCCTTCCCACACACAAAGATGTAAGGTGTAGGATTTTCCGACGTTGCTCAAATTGGTTTTGAAAACTATAAACCGCACACCGCCTTGATAGCAAACCCCACCACAGTCGAGGTGCGGACGGCCCGCGTCTTCCTCCCCAGTACCCAGCCCAGGCACGCCGGCGCCAGCGCCAGGGCGTCGAGGTAGGAGCAGCACCTCCCTCCGCCCAAGGCACGCTCATTCTCAGGCATTCCTCCGCACTTAGTCCACTTACATCTTTGAGACAGTCTTCCTCTTAAAGCTCGCGAGCCGAGGAAAACCCCACCTGAAAGGTGAGCCTGCCCGAATGAGAAGCCTCCGCGATCCCACCCCACGTACCAAGCGGGTCGGTTGGACTGCGAAGTGTGGCGGAGGGAGCTACACCGCGCATGCGCCATGCCTGCCGCGCACGCGTGCTGGGGACCCGCTTCTTTCCGTCGCCGCTGCCGCTCTCTGGCTCGTCCCAGACTTCCGTTCGAACTTCCCGGCCGCGGCCGGGTCCGCCAATCACAAACATCTTTTCTCAGGTCCCGCCCCGCTCGCGCCCCTCCGGAACCCCGCCTTTTCTGACGCACGCTGCGCACGGACGTCGCCCCGACGCTGCCGTCGCCGCGCCCGCCGCCTCCCGCGGGCCGTTGGGCGGTGTCGCGAGTGTGCGCCCAGGGCCACCGCCCCGCCGGCGCGGGACCCATGTGGGGCTTCAGGCTCCTGCGCGCCCCGCCGCCGCTGCTCCGGCCCGCGCCGCTCGCAGTCGGAGACTCCCCGGGCCGCCCACAGGCGGGAGCCATGGACCCGGGCGGCGTCGGAGCGCACGGCTCGCGCTCGGCCGAGGGGCTCCGCCTGCACCTGTGCGCGGTGCCCGGCGCCGACCCGCAGCGCAGCAACGAGCTGCTCCTGCTAGCGACCGCAGCGCGGGGCCGCCCCGGGGAGCCGGCGCTCGAGCAGCACCACGTGCTGTACTTCCCAGGGGACGTGCAGGTGATGGCGCCGCGGGCCCGGGATTGGGGGCCTCGGGGTCCGGGGAGGTGACCCAGGGGACCGAGGAGGGGTTTCGAGGGAGGCGACCCGGGGGACCAAAGAGGCTCCCGGGGGAGGCGGCACAGGAGACCAGGGATTGGGCGCCGCGGTGACCGGGGGAGGGGACTGAGGGGACCCATGGGCGCTGACACAGACGGGGAACACACGGGCAATCGTGTGCATCTCCAGCTTGTCTTCGCAGAGGACACTGTCTGGCAAGGG
The DNA here is from genome assembly GCA_004026905.1 of Hystrix cristata. NCBI lineage: Eukaryota > Metazoa > Chordata > Mammalia > Rodentia > Hystricidae > Hystrix > Hystrix cristata. The sequence continues at coordinate 108,963 of PVJO010002153.1, read as the reverse complement.
GGAGAACTGACTTTAAATAACTTAGTACAGCACCTTGTTGAGAAAGTGCTGATAGTAATTTAAAAACAAGCAAACAAAAAACCCACCACGAATGAGACGCTTAGCATAACCCTGAAATAAGGTAGGTGGTGGTGCAAAACAAGGGACGGTAACTGCTAAGGGTGTCAGTATGTTTTTGCTCATTAATTTTTACGTTCATTTGTGTGTTTTACGTTAATTAATTTTTCAGCTGTAGACTTTCGGGGGGGGGGCAATACTGAGAATTAAACCCAGGCCCTTCACACTGAGCTACAGCCCCAGCTTTTTGTTTCTTTTTTGGAGTCTCACTAAATTGCGCAGGCTGGTCTTGAACTCCTACTTCAGCTTCCCAAAGGGCTGGGATTACAGGCACGTGCAAACACACCCAGCTTGGAATATCTTTATTATTAATTTTATAGCTGTAGGCAAATATCTATGGTTATGTTCTCCTGGAACCTGAGTTTTAGTCCAAAACTGTTGATATGTTAGCCATTAGCCACGTGGGGCCATTTAATTAAAAGTAAAATTTAAAATGCAGTTTCTCAGTCATAACATTTGCAAGTGCTCAGTCACTACAGATGGCCAGTGTGTACTGTGTTGGACACCACAGATATTGACAACATCTCCATAGAAGATTTCCAGCGCAGGAAGTTCTGTGAGTTGGCTTAGTGCAGACAGATAAGAAGAGCCGTAGTTAGTTATGTTTAACATGAAATAGTCTTCCTGGAGGGTTTTCGAAATTGATGTTTTTAAAAACTCTGCCCTGAGTCAAACAGTGAAAAAGATACGTGTAGTGTTTTCTCTTACCTTCAAGAAAAATGACTGGTCTAGTTGACTGCTATGAAACTATGAAAAAATTAATATTTAGACTTGAAAGAACATTTTGTTCACTTGATATCTTTGAGCTCAGATTGGGAAAACAGCATGTTGTGTACCTGACAGTGATTTCGAGAGATTTGTGACCAACTCCTGCATATATGCCTGTAATGATGATGATACTACTGATAACTTCACATATATCAAGCACTTTCTGTTTTTTAAAGTGTGCCAGCCAGGACATAGTACAAGTCTTCAGATGAGGTCTAAAAGTTCTTCATACAGTTTGAGTATGTGTTACTTTCTTTCATTTTGACATCATCTTTTTATGTGGCCTGAGATTCCATTGGCTTTTGGGACAGTGATACACTTTGAATTTGTACAGTGTGAAGTACTCTAAAACTCTAGATCGCTCAGAAAAGATGTAGAAGAACATGCTTCAAAAGGTCTGCATATTTACCCTCCACAGTCTTCTCCTCCCAGTTAATGGAGACCCTCTTTCTAAGGTTGTTGTTCAAGTTAGCTTTAGACCTCACGTCCATCAACAAGTCCAGTGGCGGCTCCTCAGTATGTCTGCAGCTATCAGAGGACTCGGCTTCCCTGACCCTCTTGTTCAGACACATCATGCACACTTCCTTCCAAAGCTTTGTGCATCCTGCCAGAACAGTCTGCCTGGGGCGTGGCACTTTTATTACCTTCCCTCTTTAGAGTGCCTCTCGGCAAGGCCTTTCCTGACCCTCCTATTTAATAATCACACATGGGCACAGCTTCCCTATCAGCTTTTCCTCATTCTTAGCCATTTTGTCTGTCTCATAGTTACTTTGCATTTTGGGTCTTGTCTGTCTCCTACCACTAACGTGTAATTTTGTGTCTGTGATGCTTCATGTGTGATGTGTTCTAGGTGTTCTGTAGGTCACCCCTTTTGCATAAATAATTATATATAAGCCCTTTTTTTGGTAGGTTGCCGCAGGTAGCAGCCTGGGTCACAGCACCGACTTGGGCTGCCTCTCAAGTCCTGTGGGAATGTCCTCAGAGCATGCAGGTGCTCACCGCTGTTCTCGGGTCTGGGCTTGACACAGCAGTAGCAATCACAGTGTTCTTAGTTCTTTCATATCAGCATCTTTCCCGTTCCAGTCCTGTCACCTGCGGCTAGTCAAGGGATGTACCATTAGATTTACATCACCTTCTGTGGAGTCTGAACTGAGAGTCATAACATCTGGCTTCCTTCTGATTAACCACATAACTCTGTAATATAAACAGCTACATTTCTAGGGCCTTAAAGGGGTGAGGAGGCCCTTACAGATCCAAGCGCCTGCGAGTGTGTGTGATCATGTGTGTCGAGAACCTTGATGTGTACAAGGTAATAGCACAGTCCTTAGAAAGTCAGATGCGCTCCCAGGAATAAATGTTTTTAAATATATGGCATGCTACTAATATTAATAGTTACAGTGGGAAAACTCAGAGGACATGAATAGAGAATTCATAAAATGAAAATTGCCAATAAACAGAAAAATGTTCAACCTAGCAATTAAAACATGCAAACAAAACTAAAAATAAGACACCATTTTATCATGGTAGCAAAAAGTTTTTAAAGAATTAATGCTGATAACCATTAGCACTAAGAATAGGTAAGTATGTGGAAAAGTAACACTTCTGTATACTTGCAGTTGAAATGTAAATTGGTGTTAATCTTACCGATGTCTAAAACTTAGCCGTATCTGAACATGGAATCATATTTAGCACATTTTTAAGCACAGGCTATGTATAAGCTTGTTTTGGGGGGAGGTAATGTCCTGTATGTAAATTAGAGAAAACAGGAGTGTTAGATACCAGCATTTTAATGATTCTTTCTAATTCGTAGCTTTATGGGTGGTTTTTCTATCTTCCTTATACTGTAGCATATAGACTGAATTTTTATAGTATTACCTTTATTCCTTTTTAATTTTTTAGGAAAAAAAAATGTGCATGTTGCTTAAAATTCAAATAACGTTAAGATTATATGCTAAAAAATGGGTCTCACCCCATTCTCTCCAGTCTCCCATTTCCCTTCCCCAAGGCCACAACCACTGTTAAACACACACCCTTACAGAGATACTCTGTGCTTATGCAAGTTTTAAAAAACACAAATGGCAGCAGGGTGACACCATTTCTCTCTTTCACACTCTTCATCTCTCCAGCAAGTCTTGCTGACTCTGATTCAAAATACAGTATACTTAGAACAGACCATGCCCAGCATCCCTGTTCTGACTGTAGTCTGCTTACGCTTCTGGAGGTGTTTCAGTAGCTCTCACTGGTTTCCCTGCTTCAGCTGTTGCCCCTTCACATGGGAGCCAGAGTAATCCTTCAGAACACAAGTTGAATCAGCCCTTTGCTCCAGACCTTTCAGAGTAAAAGGCAAAGCTTACCCTCCTCCCCACCAAGGCATCTTTGTCCTGGGTCCCTGCCAGTCATGTTCGTTCTTGCCCGCTGGAGCCACCCGGGCCTTCTGTCCTGTGTGCCCGTGTGCTGCCCCCTGAGGGCTGTGGTGGTGGTGGCTCCTTCCCTCAGTCCCTCTGGACTCTTCCTGTATTGAGGAAGCCTCTCCTGACTGTTGTGTGTTGTTAGGTGCCCACCCTCTCTGAAGGCGCCTACTCCTTTCTCCCTGCTTCATTTCCATTGCACTTACACCCTGTAACATCTCTTGTCCTGCCCAGTACAGTAGCCACTTGTGGCTGTTGACCACTTGGAATCTTTAGTGTAATTGAGGAAATATACTTCACTGTATTTAGTTCCAGTTAAATTAAAAAATGATAATTCAGTTCCTGGAGGACTTCTGAAGATATGTGGAACAACTTGAATATGTGAATCTAATTTTTCAACCATAAATTTTATGGACTCTAAATTCAGATCAAGTATTCCCATGGAAGTTTAGTGTACAAATTGAGATGTACTCCAAGTTCAAAATGCACACTAGTTTTCATACTTAGTAAAAGAATGTAGTAATCCCCTACTAACTGTGTGAGTGTGTGTCTTGCTGGGATTGAACCTGGCGCCCTGTGCTTGCCAGGCCAGCACTCCAGCACCAGGCAACATCTCCATTCCTTTTGATCTCAGACAGTGTGTGGACACTTAACCTCGGCAGGCCTGAACTTAGCATCCTCCTGCTCCAGCCTTTGAATAGCTGAGATTACAGGTGTGCACTATCACACCTGGCTCTCAGTAATCTTTTATATTGATGATATGTTGAAATGATAATATTTTGATGTGTTGGACTCAATAAAATGTTATTAAAACTTTCTTTTTACATTTTTAATATGGCTACTAGAAAATGTTTTGTGTGGCTACATCTGAGCAAGGATTTAGTTCATTCTGTTCCCTGCCCCATCAGTAGTGTCCAGTGAATTTTATAGAATGAATAGATGTGAATGGATTGCTCCATTATGAATAAAAATTAAAAGGCAAACAAAATACATGTATAGAACAGAAAGTTACTATTAATATATGTAGACTGCTTTATAAATCAGCAAGATCCACATACAAAAAGGCAAAGGATAATGAGCAGGCAAGAGTTGAAAGCCAGATGGTTAATATATAAACAAAATTTCAGCTTGATTCTAATTTTCAGTAAATCAAATTTGAAGTTATCCCGTGCCTATGAAATTTGACAAAGAAATCATACATATCTGTAGAAAGCAGTTTTGTAGCCTCTATCAGTGCCCTTAAATTAGGAATATTTTTGATCTGGTTTTTCCATATCCAGGAATTTATTTTTAAGGATGTAATCAGATGGAACAAAATTTTTTCCGTGAATGTTACTGCAGCTTTGTCATAATGCCAGAGTCGGACCATACAACGCTCAGGTTGCTGGAGGAATCTAGGCAACAGTGCAGGGTGGCAGCTCAATAGAGGGAAGCGGTTTAAAATTCTGCCTTGGTCAAAAAGTCCATGTAATGAGCCAGATTTATCTTTTCAGTTGATGTATCGTGTATGTACTAAGTAAAATTTAGGAAGTACTGTACATCTACCACTCTTCTAAATTTATTTTAAATTCTTACTATTCAGAGCTGGGTGTGGTGGTACAGGCCTGTAATTCCAGCACCTGGGAGGCAGAGGCAGGAGGATTGCAAGTTCAGCCGGAGCAATTTAGCATGGCTCTGTCTCAAAATTAAAAGGGGAGCCTGGCGTGAGGGTGTATCCCTGTAATCCCAGCACTCAGGAGGCTGAGGCTGAGGGAGTTCAAGGCCAGCCTGGGCTATATAAGGAGTTCAAGGACAACCTGAATTACAGAGTGAGCCCCTGTCTCAACCAAAATAATAATAATAACAGTAAAAGGAATTGGGGATGTAGCTCAGCACTCCTGAGCTCAATCCCCAGTGCCACAAAAGGAAAAAAATCTGACAACCAGTAAATAACAGATACACTAACCATTGGTCATTATAACCTAAAATCTTCACAGTAAAAGTGGAAAACTTTTGCAGAAGTAGGTTATGTGCATACATACTTAGAGCTGACTTCATCTTTCTTACCTTTCAGAATTACCATGACATTATGACTCATCATCCCGAGAATCATCAGTGGGAAAACTGGAGTCTGGAAAACGTTGCCACCATTCTGGCCCGGCGGTTTCCCAACAGTTACATCTGGGTGATAAAGTGTTCTCGGATGCACTTGCACAAGTTCAGCTGCTACGACAACTTCGTGAAAAGTAACATGTTCGGTGCCCCGGAACACAACACTGACTTCGGAGCTTTCAAGCACCTTTATACGCTATTAGTTAATGCTTTTAACTTAAGTCAGAATGGTGTGTTGTCAGAGAATGGAAATGTTTGGAATAAGGACTCCACAGCATCTCACTGTAAGTCTAAATCTCCTCCTGCTAGTAATGGTTGCCAGGGAGAAAAAGAAAGGACCTGTGAAAAACTTGACGAGTCCGCCATGAGTTTTTCTCCACCGTCACTAAATGGTGCATCTTTTACTTTGATCGGGTTCAGTAAAGGATGTGTTGTTTTGAATCAGCTGCTTTTTGAATTGAAAGAAGCCAAGAAAGACAAGAACATAGATGCTTTCATCAAGAGCATAAGAACAATGTACTGGCTGGATGGTGGTCATTCCGGAGGAAGCAATACGTGGGTTACATATCCAGAAGTCTTGAAAGAATTTGCACAGACGGGGATTATCGTTCACACTCATGTCACACCTTACCAAGTACGTGACCCAATGAGATCTTGGATTGGAAAGGAGCACAAGAAATTTGTCCAGCTACTTGGAGATTTTGGTATGCAGGTGACAAGCCAGATTCATTTTGCAAAGGAAGCTCCTTCTATAGAGAATCACTTCAGGGTTCACGAAGTGTTTTGAGACTACAGTATCAATGTAGATGTTCAGAAGAATGAAGCACTTTGTTATAAATTCAGATAATGAGACATATGATGAGATTCCTAGGTGCAATGTTGGGGCTAGGAGAAAGCACACATTCCTAAAATATGAGTGTAATGTACAGTAATAATCCTTGCTCGTGAATGAACAGTTTGTAATTTGGATTGGGCTAGAATTAACAGTTAATTTGAAATACAAAATGGTGGTTTGTGGTAATTCTATGAGGACATACAAGACCCTTAAAAATGAAAGTAATATAATCCTTTTTAAAGGTAACCGAAATTGTTGGAAATAGTTGATTTTCAGAGTTATGCTTAAACTAACTGGGGTGAATTATAACAATAATTAGCTATTTTGGCACCCCAAATGAGTGGTAACACATTTTTCTCAGAGGTACCTAGATGTTTTCCAGCATCTTGGAATAACTGTATCCTGCCTTTTCTGTTGGCAAACTTACGGGTATGTGTGTGTATATGTATGCGTACATGTACACACATGTGCATGCTTGTGCATGGGTGTGTGTTTGGTGCTGGGGATTGAACCCAGGGCCTTACACAGGCCAGGCAAGCACTCTGCCACTAAGCTGTACCCCCAGCCCTATCACCAAGTCATCTTTTGGGTTTTTTTTTCCTTGAGAATCAAAAGGTTTGTTTCCAAATGGTCAGGAACATGTACTAGTTTAAAATTGGTTTTTTAAAAACATTTTATATTTAAGCATCATGGCTTAATTTTTGAGTTTTTGTTTATCCAGCTGTTCCTGAAAATTGGTTAAGTAAAAATATATATTGGGTAAAAATATACAATTTACAGAGTACATTTCAGGTTTTCATTGTATCACTCTTAGAAGAGATGAACTCAGGTAAAATAAATGTATTATGCTCTGTAGTGCTCTGTTGCCGAAGAGACACATCCCACAGCTCTACATCACTGTTTTTCAGAAGCCTCGTTTTGTCTGCCAAAAGAAAATAGCTCTGTTTGGCAAAAATGCAAAATTACACTGGTATAAGAAAAATTGTAAGGGAAAGTTTGAAGACATAAATGATTTAATTTTGGCTCAGAAATTGAATTTGCTTAACACTGCTGCATGATTTGGGTGAAGTTTCCTTCTGCTTGGTTTTCTTGACCTAGATAAGTACATCTTGAGGAACAGGTTTCAACCAATTCTAAATCATAGCTGTGTGAGTATCAAAGGCTATCTCTTTTTTATACTTTATTAATAATTAGCTTTTGCAGGTCATAAAATAGGGAAATAACATGCTGCTTTAGGACTGAAAAAAATAGACACTAAAGACACATTAGTGTTAATGACCCAGAGGATCTAAATTTATTGAACAATACAGAATAAAAATGTTACTTTCTTGGTTTATTTTAATGACCATAAATCCATTCCAAGTACAGCATTCAGAAACTCATGAAAGGGATTCTTAACCAGATGCTTAACATTTAGCTTAATTCTGTAACCTACAGAAAAGTACCTGAATCCTTCTAAGATAAAGTTGTTTTATATTACCATAGCTCTATTTTCTTTAAATTTCTGCTCTTTGTTTTGAGACCAAAGATTCCCATCACAGAACTCTGCATGATTCTAACATGTTACATATAACTTTGCCTTTAAGCATCACGATTGGATGGTTTTCTTCAATTTATTTAATAATAGATTAAGTTCACATGTATTGACTGAGGGTGTAGCTCAGCGGCAGAGCACCTGGGAAGCATGTGTAAGGTCCTGGGTTAGATCCCCAGCACTGCCAAAAAATACAATAAAAGAAAATTGACATGCATCTAGGGAAAGGCTTTTATTTTTCACTGGGTAAACTGAAATGAAGAATTAGGCCATTTAGCAGAAGAATCCATTTTTTAAAAATCTGAGTTCTTCAGCCATCCGGTCATATGAATGCTTTATTCTAATTTATCATGTGCTGAATGGATATTAGTAATCATGGGTACCTAGAACTGCCATCACATCAAAGTGAGACAGTGTTTAAAAGGAAGAATACTTTCATAATGAAAATATATTCAAGTTGATCCAAATCGGTTTCTGTTTACTTTAGGTAGGTCCTTTTTCTGTGTCTAAACTGGTGTGTCCTCTTGGATTGTGCCTTCGTAATGAGTCAGTTGAGAAGTCATAAGAATAATGTGAAAATTGTTACCGCCACAGCACGAATGTATGATTGTATTAAAATTAATCTATAGAAGTGTTTGGATGTGCTTTTTATTAAGATTTCAGATCAATAATTGAAAAGCTATTTCCATGTTGTCATTGTTTCTGTTTTCATTAACGTCCATGTTTTTCATATGCACAACTTTGAACATCTCTCCTGTAAAAACACATCTCTTCTTCTTAAATTACTCTGTAAAAATGTGCCTTGTATCCATTTCTTCTGTTGGGTTTCCTAGAGAACAGAGTCTCTTAACAAGTAAGTTATGCTTTTTCTTTGCTAATCACTTCAGGTACCTGGATTCCTTAAGAAACTCGGTTAGAATCTGGTGTGATCCGCTTTTCATTTCATTCATGCAGTGTCTGAACACACACCAGGTGCAGGAAGGTCCAGGCCAGGGGTGGTGAATCTGTGGCACACATGCTGCAGCCAGCTGTAATTACTGAGAGCTGTAAAAGGTTTGCCATCACTGGTCTCGGCAATAAGGAGACAGCACAAAGTCCCATCCCAGCACAGTATGGAAATATGTAATAGACTAAAGCTTAAGAGGTACATGCAAAACAAGGTAGTATTCATAAGAAAGCCATTCTGTCTTATTTCACTGAAGGGCTTCTTATGGTCTATCTCTACATTTTCCCCCGAAGCCTCATGCATTTGTAGGAAGGGTTTTTGAAAGGTGATTGGATCTGGGGGCGTATAGCTAAATATACTGTTAGGGGGTGGGCCTGGGTGGAGGTGGGGCACTGGGGTGTGACCTGGAAGAGTTCATCTCCTGTTTCCTCTGCTTCCTGACCACCATATGAGCAGCTTTCCTCTGCCCAGGCCTTTTCTCTCTGCCCTTTTCCTGGAGCCAGCCAATCATGGGCTGTAACTGAGCTAGAATAATCCCCTCCTTTGAGCAGGGTATGGTGTTTCAGGAAGGAGAAAGAGATTAAGGCCTTTAAATTGAGAAACATGCATTAGAGGACAGGGTATACCTTACACTGCTCTTCACAAAGCCAGAGAGGTCCCATTAGCTCTAACACCAGTTAGTGGTAGTGGTGGCAGCGTGACTTACAATGACTGTTCTAGTTTTTATTTCTAGGTATCTTAGTGGCACCCAGCACTCATGACTCATATGCTCCAAGCAAGAAGACCCAATCTGTTAGTTCCTCCAGAACACGACTTGGCACTGCAGGAAGGAATTGGCAACACAACTCTGCTTCTATCCAGGCCTGCCTTCTAACTCCGTATTTTTTTCCCTTCTCATCACTTAGGTTCGGCTTCAGTGTCTGTTGACTTTACAGGTGAGAAGCTGTGTTACTAGGTTCTTTCCAGATGTTCGCAAATCTGCTTCAAAAGGATGAAGGATATCAGGTAACCCCTGTTGACTGTTTCCTTTGATATTTCACGAAAGAAGTCTGAAATTGCTGAACAGCATTCCAATGTACTCATGTACCAAGACAAATGCTGTTCATACACAAGTAAATTATGATGCACATAGTGCTTCTAAAATATGAACAAAAATTCAAATAAAACTGCAGATTCTAGTCTTCCCACCCGGTTATCCAGCCTCTTCACAGAAGCAGCCACTATCACTGGTTTCTTGTGTGTCTTTGCAGAGTAAAGCCTATGCCTATGTAAAGAAATGTTTAGATACCAGGCTGTATTTTACACAGAAAGCAGCATAGTTTCAAATCTTACATAGTTATGTTACAGATGAGTGGGCCAGAAATAATCCAGGTCCTCGTGTACAACGCGGAAAGAATTCTAAGTGCACACTCTGTGGTAGGTAGCTGTGTTTACTGGAGATCTCCAGGAAGGTAGCAGCCGGGATGAGAGAAAGGGAAAAGGGTAGGAAGGGCAAAAGGGTAGGCACACGTGAGTGAAAGGGAATGTGGTGTGAAAGTTGCTGAATGGCATCTGCTAATGAGGGCTGCTTGGGTTTTACTTCTAGGTGCCTGCCACTGAGTCTCTGACTGATGCAGAACCCTGCCCTGTAGGGCGGGGCAATAGGCTTTTACTATGTTTTGTACTTCCCCTAAGAAGGTAGAAGTATAGATAATCCTAAAGATGTTTATATTTATAGTTGAGCTTTTGGGGAAGGGAGTGGCTCACTCAGCTACTTTGTTTCTAACTGTACTAGTTACACTGAAAAAACTTCGTAACATACACTTTTGCCTTACTCTTTGGCTATGTGGTATTCAGTTTTTGTATTATACTCTACAGTCTACTCATTCACTAGTTATTTTCAATCCTTGTCTATCTAGCAAGCCATGCAGTGAGTTTTGTTGGGAAAGAAAAAAATTCCTCTGTGCATGAGGTCAAGCTCCCAAACTCCAGCCAATGAAAAGCCTTGTGTACTCTATTCAGAAGTGTAGAGATGGCTGCACACAGGAGAATTACTAACACGGTCACCAGGGCACTGAGAGTGTGTCACAGCTGTCTGCGCCAGGTTCATCTTTCTGCAATCTGGGTTAATTAGCCAACTTCTAAGATTCCTTCCAACAATAAAAGATTTGGAATCTCTCAGAAGTTGTATCTTATATTGTGTATTTTACTTGTTTGGCCCTAACCCAGAGGTCAAAAAAGATAAAATACTTTGATTTCTTTTTTTAAATATTTTTGAAACCGGCTCACTACGTAGCCCCAGGCTGGCCTTGAACTCGTGATCCTCCTGCTTCAGCCTCCTAAATGCTGGGATTACAGGCGTGTGCCACCACATCCAGTTAAAATACTTTGATTTTAAAATTGTGACCAGAGAAATAATTTTAAAACATCCCAAGGGCTTCATCTGTAGCTTTCTAAATACTTAATATTGTTAAGGGGAGCTACCTCCACTCTTGGCAGAGAATACATTAAATGAGAAAACCAGCACAGCCCTCAACTGTCTCCAGGGAGTTTCTGCAGCAACCCTGTTCACAGTGTGTTTCACTTTACAGATGAGGAAAATGAGCCTCATGTTATTTAACTTCCAGAAGCACGCCCTGTCTGCTTCCTCACTAACCAAACGATTAAAATGAACATTCAGTAGACCAACTGTAGCTGTGTTACGTCCACGTTTTTCTACAGTACTCTGTGTTTATACTTCGCATCAATTCTTTCACTGGTTGAAGAAAAAACAATGACATTTTATTGTCATTATATTTACAGTACTGACTGTAAATACAGTACTGAGCAAATAGAGAGCTTTTGTCTTTTTCCTTCCTGTGGTAAAAGGAGTCATTACAGAAGTTCTTCGTGTACCCTCAGTAACCAAAGATCAAAACCTAGGTACAACATTAAAACACTTCCTTTTCTGAAAGACTTTTTCTCTTTAGTTGACCTCAATCATTTCAGTATCTCTTTCCAAAAATGGTAAGAATTTTTAATATAGTCTTACTTTTTTGTTTGCTGTAAGTTGCTTTTTATGCCTGAAATATTAATCCAACTACAAACAGAGGACACCAACAAATGGATCATCTTCAAGAGATGATTTCCTTCCTAATTACAACGTACCAAGTGGATGTGCACGGACTGCTTTCGACAGGCCCGTCTGTGTCCAGGGAATCTGGCGACAGAGTGTACTTAGCAGGTGTATAACAGTAACATCCACACACAGTGGCTCACTTGTCTTCAAGACATCATTATTAGTTCTCCCATTCGTTCTTAAAGGAGAAATAGTTCTCTTAAAAAGGAACAGATGAAAACATATTTTTGTGGGCAAGACTTTAAACTAGTTTAGAGATGGGTATAAACCACAATTGATTTATTTTCTAACAAAAAAAGGAACAGACTTGACATCTTGGGTGGCAGGAAAAACTAGGATCACAGCAAACATTTGCTTTGGACAAATAACAAAACTAAGCATCCAAATCACTTACCATCCAATTCAGTGGTTCTCAGTCCTGACTGCACCCACACACCCTGAGAGGTTGGGGCCTGGCATCTGTGTTTTTAAAATCTAACTCAAAAGATTCTGGTTACAAGCAAATGGAGGTGACAACACTTAGTTGCCCACCCCTTTCCCTTTGCTATCAGAACCCTGATTATAAAACTCACCCACCCTACCCGCTTCTCCACCTCATGTGTCTCAAAGCAGGCATCCACTCCCAGTGCCCGCAGGCCTGAGTGGCCTCAGGGATACTGCAGACCTTAGCAGTGACCAGCTCAGGGCTGGGCAGGTCTAACCCTTCAGAGCAACGGGCCCAGACGACGGGTAGCAATCCTGGGAAAGTGTTCTTGCACCAAGCCAGCCGCTGGGCTAGAGCCAGGCTCTCGCGCTGCATGCAAATGAAGATGCGCAAGGCCCCGGCTGCTACTGGCCACCATCCATGGCCACGAGGGCAGCCGGCCTCAGATGTGCTAATGCTGTGGGGGAAAAGGAAAAACCCCATGTTTCTGGTGACATTACCAAGTCACAGGATTGAAAACACTGCAGCCTACTCTCCCAGCAGACCTCGTGGACTGTGATTCAATGTATTTTCTTATTGTTGAAGTGATTTTAATCTGGATTCTGTTACTGCATCTTAAAGCAGATGTGGTTGCAGCACAGCATTTTTAATCTGCAATGAGCAGCAACCACACAGACACCCACCTACATGCCCGATTAATCTGTAAATCTGAGGCTGACTGTTCTGGCTTTACCAAATGTCAATCTTTAAAAATTTATTTACGTTCTGTTACTCTTCTAATATTTGAACTAAATTTTATTAAAAAGCTTACACTCACTGCGCTCCCTTCCTCGTTTACTCAAAGTTCTTGCTGTAGGCTGTGTCTTGAATGCGTGAGACCATGCACCGGGCGTAGAAGTCCCTGTATTCCTCTGGCAGCTCGGCGAGGGCTTTCAGGGCTCTGTCCAGCATCTGTGAGGCTCTCGAGGCTGCCACCAGGTCTTTGTTTCCATAAGTGTCCGTTTTATCATAGCACTCTGACGGGAGGTGCCTCCAGAAGACGTTCACTCCCACTGCAAACTCTTCAGAAATTACGTTGTGGAACCATAAAGCTGGAGGAAGTTTTAAAAAACAAGTTAAAAATAAAACCTACAGTTTAAGAAAAAAACCCAAATGTCAGGGAAATATCACAAATTTCATGTAGCCAATGTAGAATATCCTCCTTGTAAGCAGAGGCCGGCGTTAGCACACTCCCAGCTTCTAACAGAATCGCTTTAACTTTCATGAACTGCCAACCAATTTAAAGTGTCAGCTCAACCCTTACTTTTAAAACCTTTAGGAACAGCAATTTTCCTTTTAACTTGAAAGACATAATGAAGTTATATTCATTTTGTAGTTCTCTACTCTGGGGCTATGTTTTGTGTTACTTGTTTATACTTCCTGAGTCATACAACCACATCAAAAATGTTTATTTTTTGTACACAGAACATTTCAATTATTTGAGGAGTATGTCTGACCTTTTCTGATTCAGTACAGTACTTTTGTTCTCAAAGACTTCCTGTTCAAACTGCAAGTTAGTTTTCTAACTTGCTTAAATTTGTATTGTAGCTTCCTCAGTTTTGTATTTCTAATGCAATTATAATCATATTTCTTTCAGCTCCTTCACAATAAGTATATAAAACTATGCAAATATTTTGGTGGTGGAGATGATGAATAAACTTTATTACATACCTAATTAATTTTTATTTGCAGTAGAAAATTTACTTTGTTTTCAGTGGAGTCTAAACATTTTCAAAATGTAAGTGCTGCAGGACTACTAAAGCGACACCACAATATAACAAAGATGGAGTACTAATCATGCCGGAAATGTTTAATCTTGTGAAAGGGAGAAAGGAAGGTTTAAATTTTAGAAACAAACTCATTCTGAGAGTACTCGAGGAAAAACAAAAGATTAAAATGTTTTGATTTGCAAAAGTAGTCTTCAAACATGGTTTCAATCTTAATTAACTATTCTTTTTTTCAGAACCCTTTTTCCCTCCTTCAGTATAATAGGAAGAAAAGGCTAAGCATCCTGTTAAATTTAAATATCAAGATGGGGTTTTTCCTTTCTTTCAAAGTACGTGTAAATTATTTCTGGTTTTTTTCTTTTTGCTTAAAAACTGAGTATCGAATAAGGGATGTTCTGAAGATACAAAAACCAAAAATTTAAATATTAATTTAAAAAATGACAATGCATTTAAGACTAAGATGGTGGTTGTAGTCAATGTATCAAATTCTCCTTTGGGGAAAACAGAGATTAAAAAGAACACAGTTTCTTATCCTCAAAGAATTAATAATCTAATCCCAAATTAGATAACTATATTTTTATTTTTTACTGATATTTTAAATTTAATATCATCATACTGAAGAGGTATTAATGATATATTAGTTCAGATACATGGCATCAACTACACAAACAGAATCTGTTAATATGCCCCTTTGCAAGTGTTAATTACAGATGTGAATTACATGCTTACCAACAACATAGAAATTTTACAGACATTCAAACTAATGCTTACTGAATAAAAATATGATGTGACACTAATTCTATATGCAGAACAAGGCACACCAAAGATATCACAGGTGTTGAGATACAATGTGTCTTACGTGACTTTTCTCATTGGTGAGACAAAATACCTGACACCCAAAGCTAAAGGGGAAAGGTTTATTTGGCTTACAGTTCATAGAGGTTTCAATTCATAGTTGGCTGGCTCCAAGGCAGGGTGGCAGGGCAGACAGGCAGAAGGCAGCAAGGTAAGCAAAGGGGGCGAAAGGGACCTACACAGCTTCTTTCTGCTGCTTACATCTTACCCAGGCTGCCAGGGTTAGGACGTGCCAAGCCAATAAGGGGATTGATTTAGTAATCACATGCCATTAATCCCAACATCACACGCTCTAGATTCAGCCACTTCTGAAAAAGCCCCACCTATGACCGCATGAGGCTCTGGGGGGGACATGTAGGCACAAACAATAACATAATATTTTCATATTTAATACAATATAATTTGGTTTTGAAAAATATTTACCATAGCTTGGTAAATGCTTAAGTAAACAGCTCTAAAATATCTGAATACTTTAGAAATAAAATGATTTTTAAAAACAACCAAGGATAATCTTTTTCTAGACAGAAAGTGTCTCACTTGATGATCTTAATAAAATAACTTACAGTACAGACATCCCTTGTTTAACAACCTACTTGTTTAATGGCTGTTTGGACTTACACCCCCCTGCTCAGACTTAAGATCTGTCTTTTTTTTTGTACAGTTCTGTACATCTTGTTTATAGAGCCTCAATGTCTTTTTGGACAGTGTGCTTTGTTTATACAGCACTGTGATTTCTGTTGACTGTACTGTACAGTCAGTACTATAGTTTTATGTTCTGTTACACATTACAATACTGCATTGAAGAGTTATGCAAGTTGGGATTTCCTTTGACATGTCTACATGCGGAAGAAGTACAGGGACAATGTGGCATAAGAGACTTCTGAAGACGCCCCTCTGTACAGGTGCGTGCTGTGAACAGGTCCTGCAGGCCTGCGAAGTGCTGCGGGCCACAGCAGCGAGCAGCACGCGTAACTACAAGCCAATGTGCACGTCACTGCAGGCCTGTACTACACTCAACTCCTACAAAACTTCAATAATAAATTCATCTTAGTTTACTGTAACACTTTAAAAACTTTAATTTTTAACCTTCTGACTCTTTCATAGTAACAGCTTAAAACACTACACAGAAGTATAAATATAATTTATATCTTTTCTCTCTAAGCTTTTTCTATTTTTAAAATTTTTAATTTTTCTTTTTTTACTTTTTAAACTTTTTTGGTAAAAATCAATGACACAAACATCTGCATTTGCCTGGACCTCCATGGCAGGGCAGTCAGTTCATAGTTGGCAGGGGCGCTCGGGGAGCAGTGCAGGGGCTGGCGTTCCCACCATAGCGGCTCATCCGGAAGGACCTGCCGAGGCGGCCGCACGCTCTCATTCATTATCTAGTATTATGCGCCAGATGTAACTGTATGCGCTACACTCACACGTGGTTGACCATGCAGCAGGTTTGTTTACCCCACTATTGCCATGCAGCATGGCTCCTACCATCTTAGGAGACCTCCACCCAAAAAGTGTCTGTCTGACTAAACCACCCTCACCTGGTGCAGCACTGTACTGACACAGTGCTCCTGAAAATAAGATTGTTAATTTTCTAAAAGTTTGCCTAAATACACTTTAAGCGCGTGCACACACACACCACACAGACACACACAGACACACACACACAGAGCTGTACAGAAGAACCATCTTGGACAGGACAGGATACATACAACAAATACAGTTTTGTACGGAAGAAACACACATAAAAAAATCAGTGATGGAACACAGACTTCATAAACAGCACATGACTGAGGTCTAGAAATCTCACCGGGAATGAACAACACATCGCCAGCTTCGAGGGAACATTCGTGCCTTCTGGCCTTGGAGAAGAGTGGGTATTTAACCAAGTCTGGACTATCTACATTTAGCACTTCTGATTTAGAACCTTAGGAGTTTCAAAAAGGGACAATACGGATTAAACAAAGTTAGCATTCTCCAAAAAAAGTAATCATAAATATAAATTGAAAATTAATTCTTTTCTGTTCAATGGTTATGCCCACACTAAGAACCAAGACAGTTTTCAATCACCCGCTCTTTCATTGTGACCACTGACACCATGAAACGTAATGACAATAACCTGAAATCTCATTCTTCATAGAGCTTATCACTGTATGTACTACACACACACAGTCAAGAATACAACACATCCTAATTAGGAAGATGTGTCCTAAATTGTTTTTAATGTGAATAAAGAGATTTCTCTAAGCATAACTGAATAGACTTTAGAAATACAAACCTGAAGAAAACCATACCTGATAAATATAAATACTGGGCATCACGAGGGCTGAAGAGTGTAACACGCTTTTTTCCCGTCACTTGTATTAGGAAGTTGTCCATCACCTGAAGACCAAGAAGTACTTATGGGTAAGCAGTATGTAAAATTCAAACAGAATTAATGCTATTCTAAATAATTAATTGTAAACCCCATAAATATGTATTTTTTTGACATAGGGTCCTTCGTGCCCAGGCTGGCCTCAGACTTGTGATCCTCTTGCCTTAGCCTCTTAAGCAGCTGGGATTATAGGTATCTGCCACTGTGCCTAGCTCACACATTCCACTGGCTCGAACAGGTGGTACAGGTCGTACAGGTGTGACTGTCCCATCAGGTGGCTTGTACTGCCATTAGCAGAAGTGGTAGAGTCATACATGGGACAATCCCGTACGTATGATGGATGATTCAAGCCACCTGGCAGCAAGCCATGTGAATTACAGCTCTGCCATGATGGAATTAAACCTTATTCTAAGACTTGACTTACACTGTCTCAAACTAAGTCATATTCTAATGCAATGATGAAAACACTGTATTCCAATTTAACTCTGCCTTTATTGAGGACACTTTGGTAGTGCTGCCTTAAAATGGGAAGGACTGGCGAATCAGTAAGTCCAGAGTTAGGAAACTGTTTGCCCTTGCTGCACCACTAACTGACAGTAAGGCTCCCCCTGGCTAATACTTACTTTACCTGGTCATCAAGAACAGACTAAAAGCATTTAGAAAAATTAGGTGCTAGGAAAATAGGTACTGTTGCAGCCACAGCTAAACTCTTAATTCAATCATAATTTGGTTATAGGTATTTAGATTATGAAATTTCTGCATAGGAATATGACCCAGAAAATTATCTTATATACTTTTTTTTTTTTTTGAGACAATGTCTTGCTACATAGTCCCAGCTGATCTTGCACTCACTATGGAGCTGGGGCTGGTCTTGAACTCTGAATCCTCCTGCCTCAGCCTCCCCAGTGCTCGGTTTACAGGTATGTGCTTCCAGATGGAGCAATCTGAACTATTCCTGTGCATGCAAGGCAGACTTTCTTGTTCCAGACCATGAGGAAGGTTAGCAGGCAGAGCCAGATCCTCAGCTAAGGAAGTAAGAGGACCTAGTCATGAGTACCTGCGGGTCACTACCACTGAAGCGCTTCTTTTAGCACTAACCCTTTACTTACGGAAACCTTAACTATGTAATTATAACTAGCATCCCTCTAACTCATTTTTAAGAAAAGCTTTATGTATTATTTTCTAACTCAAGGTGAAAGGGAAGCGACTCCAAATTTAAATCAGTCACAGACTATTAAAAATGTATGACTCACATCATCTTCTCACCATGTCATGCACGTAAAACCCTAAAAAGTAACATGCTAAGATTGCACATCTGTCTCATATAACTGCAGATTTACTGACTATGCTAAAATCTTCCCAAGGTCTATGAATTTCAGAACACATATATAAAATATAACAGTTTGATTTAGAATTGAAAAAAAACAGTCTTTGGAAATCTATTGGTATTGTTTTAGCTTCCCATTTCTCTACCTCCCAACAACAAATCATACAAAACTCTAGCCTTTTTAACAATTTTTTTAGTGCTTAAATATACAATATATTTAACACACTCACAACGGGGCCGCAATTTTTATGTCTCACTGCCAGGAGGCCTGAACACTGGTGGTATATGTATGACTGTCCCATTGGGGGCTTTTTATTAATTTTATTAGTAAAAAGACCAATAAAAGTGACTAGATCACTTTGCACCATCCGTGGTAAAAGTCATCCAATGGGACAGTCATTCAAGTACCACCAGCGTGGTTCGGGCCAGTGGGAAAGTGTTAAGCAAGTAAAATGCTAAACCAGAGAATGCCAAAGAATAAATAGTCAAGATCAGTATTATATACACCCTGCTGTGCTACAAATACTACAGACATTTAACGTTCCCAAGCCCTTCAGATTCCTCGATTCTTACAGCTGGACACAGCTCTCCACGGGCTCTGCTTTCCTCCTGAACGGCACTCTGCCAGGTGGCCAGCACCATGGGTGCTATTCTACAATATGGAACCGCACACTATTGCTTTTCACTTTAACACTTTTTTCCTTCTATCCAGCAGCTGCTTGTCACACACTAAACAAACCAAATGAAACCCCACTTCATGAGTTGCACGGTGAGGACTCAAGAACAAGGCCGCAGACACACCGAGGCTGTGCCACCCACCGAGGAGCTCAGCCTGCATCACTGCCTTGCAGAGGGCCTGCCTCAGCGGGATTCTGGGGGCTGCAGGGTGAGATCTCGAGCGTCAGTCCAAAGATCCACCGTGCCTCAGAACTCTGACCTGTGTACCTACATCATAGTGCGTCCAAAGTTGTAACCCAGGCGAACTAATGCGGAAGACACTGGAGAAGAACTGTTCCTCCTTGAAGAAGTCTGGAAACTTAATATCTCCTTCTAACAAAGGAAACTGCTTTCTGATATCTGCAACATCCTGCATTGACAGAAACATAAAGATAATTTGAGAAAAATATCTGGAAAGAATTTTAATAATAAAGATAATATTGGCATAATGCTTACTTTATCTAAAAGTGCCAAGAGCCTATACCCTATTAAAGAAGAAAGAGACAAACTTCATTCAGTGCTTTGAAACACTACACTGTGACCACCTGCGAATAGCTAGTCTTCCAAGTGAAGGAACAACAAACCCTGCAGTGAGACTGCAGACTCAACAGTACCACCACTGTGACGCTCAACAGACATCCCTGATAGAAAGGTTCTTTCCACTTCAAGCAAAACTTACACAACTCTCGTGTACTCTAATAAAGCCATATTTATTTGATTCTGCATATACAGTGATTCTATAATGAATTATTCAGGATTTTCAAGTTACTTTGGATTAGTATTTTATTAGTTGAAAAGGCTTCTACAAAACACACAAGTGATGGGATTACATGACTTTGAACACTAAGATTCTATGGTTTTACCTAAGAACCAAGCAATCAATGGTTAGTGACCTTATTTGAGGCACAAATCATTGAGAAAAGAATATAATCAGACAGGTTACATATCAGTCAATAAGTATCAAAGTTACAGTACCAGTTAACATCCACTTAAATCTTAGGCAATTGTTTCAAGTGCACAATTCTTACCTTTCTTGGGTCTTCTCCAAGTGACCGTAAGTAGTACTTCTCATCCTTAAACATCCCAAAGAAAAATAACATCAGTATTCATTTTAAAATATTTGGCAGTAAAGAAGGAAGGAAATAAGCCTCCAAATCTGACACAGTTAAGTCATTTTCTAAAAAGCTCCATTGTCTTCCCCTTTCTACCAATGCTCTCTGGTGGCCACACGGAGAAACACCCTCACACACTGTCCTAACAGGATCTGCAGAACATTAACTATGGTCTGAAGGCAGCACACAGAGCCCACACCTGAGACCGCAACACTTCAGACTTTATGCTAAATCGCTGTATCTAGCCTCTTTTACAAATGTCTTAACAATAAAATTTGTATAGGAGACATCATCCCAAAATATTGTTCAAGACCAACACCAAACTTGTTACTACAATACAAATGTACAATAAGAGATAAAAATATCTTGTACTTCTCCATGTTTAAAGATTCAGGACACTGCCTTTTTATCAGGCTAAACCTATTCCTGACGATGTAAATTCCCTTAAGAGTCAGCTTATGAGTGAATTAGAAAAGTATCACTTCACAGCAGTAAACTCACAGGGATACTTTCAAAAGGACCATTTATATTTCACTGAGTAGCTAAACGGAGAACTGCCTGAGCTATAAACACTAGTGGGCTGGGTTGTAGCTCAGCGGCAGAGCACTTGCCTGGCACACACAGGACCTGAGTTTGATCCTCACACAGCAAAACCAATGAAAAGCACTCATGTTGCCTGCCTTCCCATGAGAATGAGGATCTGCGCCCTGCCAGGTCTGTGCAGGGGCAACCCAACTCCAAGTCAAGAATTCTGCCCCCTGAAACCAACAAAGATGGCTGTAACACAGATTTCGAAATATACTTTAGTTACCTCAAGGCACGGTCAAAATCTATGATTGTGAGTTTAACTGAACTCTGATTCACTGGTTTCCTGTTTTTGCTGCTACAGCAGACAGGTTGCATAAATCTGTTACTTGCTAAAGTACGTTCTTCAGAATTCCAAGGGCTTTCTACCAATGTTCGCATTTAAGATTCAAAGTTTAAATCCACACTGCAGTCAGAGACACACCACTCAGATTCCCTCCAAACGCTCAGCGCTCAGTTCCAAGAAGTAGGATTAACTCCTTCCAGTTCACTGCAGCCTGTGAACCACGGCAGGACCCTTCTTGGAGCAGCCCCAACAAACGATGGAATAAGATGAGGAGCCCAGTCACCCAAGGCAGGACTCCCAACAGGCAGTCTCAGCTCAGGAGCCCAGGGGCAAAGCAGCTTCTCTCCAGCCACGCCGCTTCCTCCCTGGCCTTTCTCAGCAGTACCCTCCATACACCCAGTGCCATTTCAGCACCGGCTTCCTGAGACCTGAGCGACAGTCCATGTGCATCCGTTCATACCCTTCCTGTCTCTACGTCCTTCACCTCACATCTCACAGCTGCTGAACTCTGCCCTGCTCACGACCCTCAGACAGGAAAATGTTGAAGGGCGACCACATGTGCGAGTTCACAGCATCCAGCTAACATAATCAGTTTTCAAAGACAATCTCAGCATAGCAGAGAACCACAGGCCTCCGGTATATGGGGGATCTTGGGGTGATCCAGCCTAACTAAACCTCAAGGAGAGAATTGTGAAGACACAGGACCTTACCAACCAAACTGTCCAGCCCTAGTGGCTTGGATGCAGGCAACGGCTTTATCTGAAGCCTGACAAGGTGTTCATCCATTTACTCATTTGGTTTTTTCAAACAGGGTCTTACTATGCAGTCCAGGCTGGCTCTAAGCTTGCTTTGTTGCCCAGGCCACCCTCCAACCTGTGATCCTCCTGCTCAGCCCCCTGAGGTCTAGGATTACAAGAGTACACTGCCATGCCTGGCTAAAAAGTAGCTTATTTTTCAAATGTGCTTTTTGATAACACAGTGAGTTTTTCAAAATACACGTATAAACCTTGATATTTTATCTCAAGATATGTAAGCTGAATTATTTAAAGCTGGATATAATGTAAGTAAAGAGTTCTTTTGGCATAATCTTGAAATTTTACAGTAAATTCAAGATTTGAATTTTGAAAAAAGAAATTATACTGACAAGAATAAAAAAATTTGGAAACAGTCAAGTACAGTAAGATATGAAAATAAAGTTCTCCGTTAGCATCTGAACTTGGCACAGTAGACCACAGCATTTTCAAGGGTAACAGCTAACATTTAACAAGTTGTTTCTTGTATCAGGTACACTAAGTATTTTGTAGATTTTATTAATTCTCACAAGAACCTTATGAAGTAGGCAATGTAATCATTTCCACTTTACCAATGAGTCTATGTAAGCACAGCAGAATAACACAGACAAGGCAGACAGCCGGTCTGTGGTCCAGGCAGCAAGTCTCCCAAAAGCCAGCGAGGCAGCTACAGCTCCTGTACAGTGAGTGATCTTCCACGAGACATGTCAGAAGACCCTTTGAGGACACAGATAGCAACATTTCCTCAAACATGGTATAGCAATTACCTCTGAAATAAAGAATTCTTCATGCTTTTCTTCAGTTGCCCTCTGGACCAACTTGTTAAAAGGTAAAGTTCTGAAATAAACACAGTTATAAGATACGATCACTATACATACGGATTTGTGGCAGTGGGATACGGTCTTTTACTTTACAAGGTCCATAGTTTTTATCATGATCTGTTATGTAGAATTCTAAATATTCAAAATTCATTTAGCTGTATATCTATTTGATCTAAGTTACTTGAAATTTTAGAAGGATTTTTAAATCTATGGTACATTTGATCCTTGTAAGTCAATATCCTTGTATTCCATATCACTGATAGAAAAACGTTTTTAGGGTTCTGATTATCTTTGGAAATACACAAGCTCTCAAGGCGTGGTGATGAATGAGACAAACTGTTAGTGCTACTCTGGAAGAGATGCTAGGCAGAGTCTGAAGCAGATGCCCCCTATATTCCTGCCTTTTGGTGCTGTCACAGAACACAGAAGCCAGGAACAACATGTTCACCCTACTCTACCACCCTCCATCATTTTAAGGCTTCTGATGAGTAGCTCAAAGAGAATTCCAGCGAAGTCACCAATTCTTATCCTTCTTCAAAATTTATGCCCTACAGTCTATTTCCTTCCTGTTATGGTTTGGAAAACCAAAGCCGATGGGCTTTTGAGAAGCCACCAGATCATAAGGATGGTAAGCAAGTCTGCCGCTGCAAGGGCTATTAGGAAGTGGGGCTACCTGAAGGAAGTGGATCATGGGGCATGACCTGAGGATAGTATCTGGTCCCTCGGCCCTTCCTCTGGGGTGTTCATGCTCACTCTCTGCTTCCTGGCCGCCGTGAGGTCAGCGGCTTTGCTGCACCATGATGCTCTGTTCAGATCCAAAGTAACGGGGCCAGCGTCAGTCGACTGTGGACTGAAACCTCTGAAACCATGATCCTAAACACATTTCTCCTTTGTTTTTCTCAGGTATCTGGTCTGTGATAAACTGACTTACACACTTCTATCCTGGAGAACAAGCAGAGTTCGTTTCCTATACATCATACTCTTGAGCTCAGAGGGCTGCATTTTCTCCAGGTCCCATCCTATCCCTTCAACTTTCTCAAATTGTAAGTACCGACTGGTATGAATATGACACAAGACAATGGGGTCCTCAGAAGCCTGCCCTCTGCTCTCCACTGCATGCCTGCTGTCACACCTCTCACCTAAGATTTGTAGTCTTTTCAATCTCATAACCAAGTATTTTCTCACTCAAATCTGCACTAGGGAGATAGAGACAAACAGGAAACTCTCCTTTGCTGTAAGAAGATGCTGCTGGGCAGGCTCCCTCTCCCCTGGTACTGTTTGCCTATAAACACACTGGGTAAAGACAAATGTGAAATGGCGTGTTTGCTGTACAAGTGGCTCTTGACTGGTGAAGTATGTCTGCACGAGAAGGTCTGGGAGTGGACTAAACATACTTGTTAGGAAGCAGAGAACATGGCTTTCCTTTCTTGGGTGCAACGTAATTCACAACTGAGTATGGAGAAACCCAGAAGCCAAGTTCTTGGGCTACATCAAGGTACTGGTTTCTGAGGACCACGTCCCTTACCTGGCTAGGTGTTTCAATACCACCTCTCCTGTCTTGTTCTCTTTAGCCAAAATATCGCCTTGCATTCACGTGGACTCCCAAGGATACTCTCCTGCTAGAGTGCTGCTTCCTGACTGACGCTCTTCTGCTGAGCTAAATGAATGTGGTGCCCACTTAGGGGCAGGTGTGTCCTTTGAGTGTTAATGTCAACTACAGCTATCCTGGTCATTATGTGAGTGACCACTGAGCAGAGAAAAGGAGTCTCCCGCTACCCAGACCAACACAACATACTGCCACTCTAGTTTCTGATCAGTACTTGGGACCCCTACTAATGTTCTCCACCTCAGGCCTCAGCACACACCTACCTCTCAACTGCTACCAAAGCATCTTTGAAAAGCACAGATGGGCAAGCTCGCCTCAGCTACGTAACTGGTACAGTTGCCCAAGCTGAGTTTTCTTACCAGGGGGAACACGGAAGTGTTTCAAGACCTCGAGAATCTCAGGGTAGAGCAGTCAGGCTGCAAGAGCAGGAGAGCAGCTAAGCCCAGAGACACCGAGTGGGGTGCTGCCAACAGGCTGGGGTTTCATCTACTGCGCACGCGCTCCAAACAGAAGGTCTCTGCCATCGAAACACACATATGAGCAGGGGAGGCAAGGTCCATGAGGGGTGACCGGGTGTCAGTGAACCTGCACTCGCATCTGTGAGGTTCTGGACAAGTCTCTTCTCTGTACCGTGGTCATAACACCCACCTCCAGGCTGTTTTCTAGTTTAAACGAGAAGTACAACCTAGAAGGTCTGTCACACTATTTGATATACAGGAAGTAGGCAGTAAAGAGGCTGAGTTAGCAGTGACCACAATGCACACTTTGGCAGCACACAAGAAGTCATCACTATTTTTTTAAAAAGGGAAAAAACCCTCCAGTGTCCAGTTCCCCACTTCGGAAAGGCTCCTTTACAAAAATCAAGACCAGGACTGATGAAAGTATAATAAACACAAGAGTACGCTGATGAGAGAATTACATGGCACATTAGGTAAGAGCAGCTAAGCAAGGCCTAGGAGAGATTTACAGTCCAATTTCAAATTAAAGCTATGGCCAGAAGACACCAAAAACATCCTTTCATTTCACTGCACAAGGTTCTCCTGTCTATAGTATGCTGATTCTGGAGGGAACAGTGGGAGCCACCAAGAAGAAAAAAGAAAAAGCTAACACTTATTAACGCATCAGTCTTCAGATGTTTGATAAAGGAGAAAGCAGCACTGTCAAGGACACACATTGTCTACAGGATTCCTTCCCTTCCAGTGTCTCTTTGGCCTAGATACCTCCCTTCTTTCCTCCTGCCTGGTAAAAGCTGAAAAGAACTAAAACCTACTTCTTTTTCTTACACTAAACAAGAGTCTTACAATTCTTTAGTAACTCTAGTGGAAGGCTCTGAGGAAACTTGGATAGAAATGATTGCATAACACGTGTGCTTCAAAAGTAAGTTTTGAAAAATTTAAAAGGTACAACAAAACATCAAAGCACTTCAAGATGGACGTTTCAATGCCCGTTTATTATGGCATTAGACTCTGGAAAATAGACATCATTAATTGCAGCTGAAAAACACTCATCATTCTCATCATTCCAGTACCTTCTTCTACTTTCTTGACTTAATAAAAAGTGAAAAGTTCTTCCACTTGAAAGAACTTACAGCAATTAAATTCAGTTAATGGCCTACTGAAACCAAAACTATAATGGTAAATGTTCAAAAGACTGAAAATTGAGAAATGCTTTGGCAGGCTGTTATGTGAACCTGGAAACCTCTACTGAGAAAGGAATGCCCCCGGACACTGGACACTTTGTGTAACTCACCTCTGACCTCAAGTCTTTTGCAAACTACATGGTTTTCAACTATTTAATTTACTGGGAACAACACGAACTGAAAATTACAGGGTCTTTGGTTTTTAACTTAACATTTTTAATGACTTTCATGAGACTATACGGTATATGAAATCTGCAAATGACAACACTTCAAGCTTCCAAGTTTAGATATTCAGTAGCTTTTGATCATTTTTTACTTTTAAGAAATTCCTTAGCACAAAATGATGACCTTGAGTGAAATTAAAGGTATTTAAGGTTATTCATCAAAAGGGAAAATTAAGCATGATTTTAAAAAAAACTATCCAAGTTGATACAAGATTATACCAAACATAGCTTATCTTATGTTTCTGGAGAGCACAGAAAAACATGAGCTTTTTAGAAATTTTCCTATGCTCAGGAAGTTACTACTGTGGTAGGAATACTGATTAATCAATCACTGAATGAAAACAGACCCAACTGTAGGTGTAACTAACTCTAGTTACAGAAATTCTCTCTTCTATGACTCCACAGGGTCTTGGCCATATGCCCTATTTTTAAAGGTCTTTAGAAATCTTTGTATCATCATGGGAGCTCAGAATCCTTATCTTTTAAGAATCACTCTTTAAAATGCCACGATTACATCAAACTAACAAAATACCACATGGTCTTTGAATACTAATGTAACAACATTTTAAATGCTTTTGAAAAGTTATTTGTATCTCAAAATAAACCTTAGAAGAAAATACCTATACACAAAGTTCTTACTAATGAAGTCCATCTGTGGAACCGCTGAGACATGAATCTTCACTGCTCTTGTTCCTCCAATATGGCTTAGGTAATCTGCTGTCCATTTGCTCGTACACGGCCCCAGATCAAGTCCTTTCAACACAAGAGGCTTTCTCTGTAAGTGGGGAGAAATACAACAACAACATTCATGAAAACCGAGAACATACCAGGAGCTACATCTAGTAACAGAGACGCTTAAACTCAAAGCTCTCCAGTTGATGCTGTCACTACAATGACAAGAGGACTCATGTACTATACCTAGGACAAAAGATTCAGATAAGGAAAATAAATAGCAGCAGCATCAACAGAGAAAGAAGAGGCAACCAATATTACACACAGTATTTCCATGTGTTTATGACAAAAATATAAATGATTAAAATTTGTACTCTATAGTCAAATTTTGGTAACTTTTAATTTTGATACCATTTCAAACTTCTAAAAATGTTGCAAGCACCTGCAATCTCAGAAATTTTGGAAGCTGCAGCAGGAGGATCAAGAGTTTGATCCCAGCCTGGGTTACAGGTATAGCTCGGCATGAAAGCCCTGGTTTCAACATCCAATACTAGAAAAAGAAAGGTTGCAAGAACATCACAAAGAATTTGTATTTGCATTTACCCTCTGCCCTGATTCACCAACTGTTAATACTGTATCCCATTTGATTTACCATTTGCTCTTACTCTGAGCAAGGAGGACACATCATTAAACCTAACTTACTTTTTGTTGAATCATATTAAGGTTAAAAAGCTGATATCATGCCCCTTTAGCTGTAAAAGCTTAAGTAGATTTCCCAAGAACAAAAACATTCCCTTACATAACCATGAAGTAACTAACAAAATTGTATTTCACATGACATTACACTACTGTCGAATCCACAGTCCATATTCAGATTTCACTAACTGTCCCAATAATTTCCTTTAGAGTTATTTCTTTTCCTGGCCTAGAATTTAGTCTAAGATGCCAAACTGCACCAGCTCCCCTCTCTTCAACTGGAACAGTACCTCCTGTCTTCCATGATCTTGACATTTCTGAAGCGTGTAGGCCAGTTATTTTGTTGAACACTCTTTGATCAGGGTTTTCCTGCAATTTCTTCATGATTAGACAAGTTATGCACTAGTGGAAGGATGTCCCACAGTATGAGTGCTGTGGTACTCCCGGGGCACCATGTCACGTAGTACCTGATATTTTGCCCTGATACTTGTGATACTAACTTTGATCAACTAGTAATTGCTGCCTGAATCAAATACTGGTAAAATGAGTCCAAAAAAGTGGTTTTTAAATCTCCATCATTTTTCTACATTTATTAGAATTTATTAGTTGGTATCCTAATGTCAAAAAAAATGAGCTCTAATGTCTCCATGTATTTATTTATGGGTAATAATGTACTGATGCAAGTTTGATGCTCAAATTATCCCCACTTTGGCTAGTAGATCCCCTTCAAGCTGGTTATTTTAACTTTTTAACCTGAACAGCACTCTGTCACAGAATAAAACAACCCAGCACCCTTTTATACTTTCTCTGCCAGTCATTTCCTTAAGTAGTTCTGGTTTCTTTTAAATGCAAAATGTTTAATGGGGTATCATTACTTCTGCCTTCTCAGGAGTCAGAGGGAAGAAACATGTGAGGCTGTGTGCATACCCCCACACCACATATGCATGTTTCTCTCTCCATGTTATGTACTATACACATTCCTAATGTGTACATGTATGAATCATGCATATTTCAAGGTTAATCCCAGTCTTTATTGTCTATATATTTGTAACTCTACTCCTACAGTGAGAAACTTAATTCCCATCATCAGTGTTTATGCATTTGCAAAACCCCAGATTTATACAAAGTACTTTTAGAATTGTCAGATCATACTGTTAAAAAAAAAGCAAGTTTATGAACCAGAATTCAATTTTTATTTCTTTTTATCTTAGGCTAAGAGTATATAAAATATTGTGTGTGTGTATATATTATATATACATAATGACCTAGTTTAGTTCTCCTCCTCCCTGATAGGTTCATTTGTCACTTTTTATTTTCTGTTTTAGGGTTTTTAAAACAAAAATCATTCCTTATCCTTATTTTTTAAACTATTACTTTAAAATGCAGAACTCTATTTTTTATAGTGTACTCACATTTTGAGTCATAGTTAGGAAGGCTTCCTGTACACCTGGAGTGTAGAAGAATGTATCCACATTTTCTTATGGTACTTTCATTTCTTGACGTTTTTCTGATCCACTTGGACTTCCTTCTTGTGTATGGTATGAGATATAAATCTAATTTTACCATATTCTAAAAGTCTAGTTATCCTAGCATTGTCGGGGCAGCAAAATTACTCTGTATGATGCTGTAATAGTGAAAATGCGCCAGAATTTGTCTAAACCCACAGAACTTACAACACCAAGAGTGAACACTGAGCCATGGAGTTGGGGTGAAAATGACTCAGTGCAGGTTCATCTGCTGTAGCAACTGCACCGCTTGGATGGAGCATGTTGATAGCGGAAGAGGCTCTGCATGTCTGAGAGTGGGAATATATGTGAAATTTCTGTACCTTCTGCTCAGTTTAGCTTCTGTGAAGCTAAAATTGCTCTCACAAAATCCATTAAAAAGTTATTTTTTGTCTTGGTGATTTTGGGAATGCCATGTTCATTATATAGTAAATTTCCACAGGAATGACAATTTATTTCTGAGTAGTACACACACGCACACGCGCGCACACACACACACACACACACACACACACTTGGAAAGAGGTACTTCTGGACTTTACTCCTCCAGTCTGTCCATTTGTGCACCTGTACCATATATGGGTGTTAATTATACAATTATTAGTATATGTTTTTAAAAATCTGATAGGACTGTGCTCCCTCATATTGTTCATTTTAGTGTTTCCAGGGAGAGGGGTCTCCTTTCAATTTTGTTATTCACTTTTAGTTTTGTTGCACTATAGATAGAGAAGGTTTTGTAATTTTCTACTTTATGTAACTTAAAGATGATGCATCTGTCTTGTCTGGGATGATTAGGATACAAAATACCTTTTGCCATGCATCTTACAAAGCACCTCTGCCTACATCATTCAATCTAAACACTGCCCTGCAGGCATCATAGGCCTAACACAGCCTGAGAAGGGGGAGTCGGAGAGGGAGAGCACTGGCCCATTGGCACCAGTCCCCAAGACACAGGAAGGTCTGAATCCGCTCCCGTAGTAGACCGAGTTCTTTTTTGTTTGTTTTGTTTTGGGTGCGGGGGATTGAACTCTGGGCCTTGTGCTTGGAAGGCAAGCACTTTAACCGCTGAGCTAAATCCCCAGCCTGTAGACTGATATTAACAGGAGAAAAAACTTCCTCTGACTTGTAACCTCAGAACTGTAGTTCTATAACCATCCTCATAGATGAAAACATCAAGGAAGAAAATTCCTGAGTTTTTTGTTTTGTTTTGGGTTTTTTCCTCCTACCTTATATGTAACTTGGTCTTTTCCTTTAAATATCTGCTGGACTCCTAGTTCTGTTCTTACGAAGTCTGGATTCCCTTGCGAAGCATCGCAAGAAAAAAACACATTCCCCGGCCTAAATACTTTCCTGTGAGTTTTTTTGAAGAACCAAGGCATTCCAACGTCTGCACCACAATCCAGATCAGTCAGAACCCAGCACCACTGAAGATTTCAGGGAGATTCTCAGTACTTTTCCTGTCGTCCCGGTGGAGGGAAAAGTTGCGCTTCCAAATCTATTAGTTCTTGACTGAGGAACAGGAGCTCATCGCACCAAGGAGGCGCGCAAGCCTACCCTACACGGCAGAGGACGGACTCGGGGGCGACAACAACCGCACCCAGCTCCCCGCGGTCCACCTGGTTCCCGGGATTTCTCCAGAGCCCGGCGAAGTGCCCCACGCGCCCGCCGCCCGCGCCTTTCCCCCCACATCCTGGGTCGCAGGAACCTCCTCCGGAGCCGCCCGAAAGGTTCGGACGAGTCTGTCCTCGCTCTCACCTGTGGATAGAGGTGCTGCATGAAGTGCTCTGCAGAGACGCCCTCCAACCGGGGTACCTGGACACGGTCCCCCTCCATGCGGTCTTCTGAGGCCTCGGAACTTCCGGCGCAACGTGTCCGTCTGCGCGTCCGGCAGGAAACACAAACGGGGGAGAAAAGGTCCGCGAGGCCTGCGGCCCGGGGCGGCGTGGGGGCTGCTGGTCCTGTGCGGCGGCGCGGAACCGACGGGCCTCTGATGGACCGGGTGCCGGACAACCGGACGGGCAGGCGCACCAAAGGCGGCGGCGGAGGGCCAGCGTGGCTCTGCGGGCCGCTTCTCAGACGCCGCCGAGGTTGTTTCCTTCCGGTTTCCTTTCGGTGCTGCACAGGCAGTGGAGGTGAAAGGTCACGAGCATGGCGCTGGCCGCCCGTCTGCTTCCGCGCCCGCTCCTCGTCCGGTCGTTGTCCGGCGGGGCCGCTCGCCTCCGGACCCCCGGGGCGGCCGCGGTGAGGCCGCTGTGGGCCGGACTCTGCTGCTCGTGCCGCCGCCGCCTCGGCTCGGGGGCGGTGCTGCGTCCCCGCCGCCCGGGGCCTTGGCCCGCCCCGGGGGTCGCCGCCGCCCTCGCCGCCGGTCCCGCCGCTCCCCGGCGCGGCTACAGCACCGAGGGGCAGCGTCCGGGGACCAGGATGATCGTCCTGGGGTTCTCCAACCCCGTCACTTGGGTGCGCACGCGCGTGCTCGCCTTCCTCATCTGGGCCTACTTCGACCGCGAGTTCAGCATCGCCGAGTTCTCCGAGGCGGCCAAGCAGGTGGGGTCCCCGGGCCCCGCGCTCAGCTGTAAGGCAGGAGCGTTTGTCCCTGGGCCTCGGCTCTCAGACCTTGGTAGTGAAGTCCCTCCGGTTTTTGTTTTTCTTTTTCCATTCCCTCCAGGTTTTAAGTCAAACAAATGGAGACGCCAGTACGTGGCACACAGTGAGCGCTCCTCAAATATGTGTTAAATAAATTGAGACCAGATTATGGTGAGGAATGAGGTAACATTTCCAAAGTACTGTCGTGTCATCTCTGACTCCTTTCTACGGGAGATGACGAGCTCCACCCCTCTCCTTCAGGGGAGTCTGGAGAGGAGCAGCTGTAGCCTTTCACAGAGTTTCCTGGGACTATCTGGAACACTGAGAATACTTAGCCTGGGGTGGTTCTCGGCCCTGGCTTGGACAGTTACGACTTTTTCTGAATGGCTAGTAATGTTTTGCCTTACCCACGTGATGGTCACTTTGAATCTTGAGATTATTTTCAGATGTTGTGTATACTTGCATTTTTGTAGTTTAAGAGACCATCTAAACTTTTTTTTTTTTTTTTTTTTTGTGCTGTGGATTGAACCCAGCACCTTCCCAGTGAGCTACATTCTAGCTCCTTGTACAGTTTTTATTTTGAGACTGGGTCTTGCCAAATTCCCCAGGCTGGGCTAGTACATGCAGTCCTTCAGCCTAAGTCTCCCAGACTGTTAGGATGACAGATGTGCACTGACAGACCTGGTTTAAACCTTTCTTTAGATTCTCTTAGAGAGTTCTCCATTCCTGAACATTGCAGAACTATTGATAAAAAAAAAAATGGAAGTGTAGTTTATCTCTCAGTTAATACCAACATAAACCTTATATCATCAGTGTAACCATATTGTAGTATTGACTGTGTGCTGGTTTCAGTATTTCTACTCCTTATTTATTTATTTCTGTATCCACAGTCATTTATATTTATTGATGTGACCTGTTAATTATAAATTGTTTTCAACTTTATGTGATCAGTGTCAGTATTAACTCTTTTCTGAGTCAATTCGCTATTATATGTGTTTATTAAAAAAAAAGTAAGAAAGCCAAGAACAAGCTTGGTGAACATGCCTAATCAGCATCATGATGGAGGTACAAACTGCAATACAGCCTAGACCAGTGAGATGAACTTTTTAGAGCTTTCAGTGATACAAACAGCCCACTGTGGCATGTGTGTCATAGATTCACCACCACTGGGCTAGATAAGCCTCCTGCTTCCCAGCTGCTATCTCTACTTAATCCCAGCACTTGGGAGTCTGATGCAGAAGATTGCCACGAATCCAAGGCCAGCCTAAGCTACACAGTGAGCTCAAGGCCAGCCTGAGCTACATAGCAAGACTCTGTCTCAAAAAACAAAACAAAATAAAAATAAAAGAATATATGTAAGTATTTTTCTTGAAGCATCTACTGTATCTACCACTCTCTTTCCCAGACTCCAAGAGTAGGTACGTAATTAGCAATATTCTGTATGTGGGGAGACCATCTAAGAAACGGCAACTAACTTCAAAGGGGTCTTAGCTAACATTGATATATTAGTATTTGACGTTGTTTATCATCTTTAGTGTAAAATAGTCCTTGTTACGTTTAGCCATTTAAGTATTAACATCCTGTGGCATTTTGGACGATATTTTGAAATAATCTTTCCCTTTCTCCCATTTTTTTTTCAAGGCTTTTGCTCATGTATCCAAGTTGTTGTCACAGTGTAAATTTGATCTGTTGGAAGAACTGGTGGCCAGAGAGGTAGGTCTGTTTCTCATTTGCCCTCACCCAGCCCCGGAGGTCGAACCCGGCTGGGCGCGCTAGGCGGGTGCTCTGCTGCTGAGCTGTGCAGCAGCTTTTTCATTTGGGGACAGACTCTCACTAAGTGGTCCAGGCTGGCTTGACTTCATGACCTTCCTGCCTCAGCTTCTCATGGAGATGGGGTTGCAGGTGTGGACCACCATTCCTGATTTAAAGAATATTTTTTTCTTTAAAAAATAAATGCAGAGCTTTCTTGCAATCTGATTTTTGCTTAAAAATAGTATTTTTACTTGTTATTAAAAAGCTTTTGCACAGCAAAAGAAATCACTAATAGAGCAGGGCAAAAACCCACAGACTGGGAAAAAATTTTTGCTAGCTATCCATCAGACAAAGGTCTAACATCTAGAATATACAAAGAACTCGAAAAAATCAAACCTCTGAAATTTAAAGACCCAATCCAAAAATGGGCAACTGAAATGAATAAACATTTCTCAGGTGAAGAAATAAAAATGGCAAATAAATATATGAAAAAGTGTTCAGAGTCACTAGTCATTCAAGAGATGCAAATCAAAACAACATTAAGATTCCATCTCGCTCCAGAAAGAACTGCGTTTATGAAAAAAACAACCAATAACAAATGTTGGCGGGGCTGTGGGGAGAAAGGAACCCTCCTCTACTGTTGGTGGGAATGTAGACTGGTCCAGCCACTGTGGAAATCAATATGGAGATTCCTCAAAAAACTACAACTGGAGGTTCCATTTGACCCAGCTATTCCCCTACTGGGGATCTTCCTAGAAGAATTAAAATTGTCATACCACAAGGACGTATGCACCATCATGTTCATAGCAACACAATTTGTAATAGCTAAGTCTTGGAAACAGCCTAAATGCCCAACAACCAATGAATGGCTAAAGAAGATGTGGTTTTTCTACACAATGGAGTACTATACCACCATAAAAAAAGAATAAACTAGAGTCATTTGTATGTAAATGGATGCTCCTTGAGAATATACTATTAAGTGAAATAAATCAGACACTCATGAGCACACATCGAATTGTTTCTCTGATATGAGAAACCATAACTGTTAACAACAGAAAGGTGTAATAGATATTTTATAAAAGGAAGATAAAGTCACTGTTTCTTTCTTCTTATTTTTCTTTATTACAGCATTCAAATTCAGTATTTACTATTTTTGCCTCAAAAAATTTTTTCTTTATCAGAAAAAGCTATTAATACATCTAAAGTTTTTTTTCCTCTTCATTTCCCTCAATAACCCAGTTGAGATATCTCTCCATATGTGTACAGCCATAAACAATCTGTGCTATGATATGTGCTTTTCCAGTTCTCATATGTCATACTTTACGTATTTTTTTTGTATTTGCTGTTTTTGCTGAACATTGTTTTCCAGATTAATGGGTATTATATTTTTCAGTTATACATTCTATAAATATCTAGTGTTCTCCCTTGTATTTAACCTTTATTTTGCATGTCTAGAATGTTTGTTTAAAATATGGTTATATTTATAAGTCTTTTATCCTTTGTATTTTCTGTATCATTAATAAACCATTCAAAAAAAAATAGTATTTTTGTACCAGGAGCCCACACAGAGTCTGCTTGAGTGCTTTGTGCTGTGTACAAGCTAGAATGAGTCTGGCTACTTTGGGCATGAGTAAGCGAATATGATGTCTTTCAGTTGCTCTTACATACACTGTTCTATCAGGAATTATCTAGGTGAATAAATTAGGTGCCTTTCAGCCTTGCCTTTGAGGATAAGTAGATAGCATAGTAAATTTAAGAATAGGTTTAGAAAAATTTGTTCTCTACTAAAGATCGTTATTTGCCATACTTTCAAAAGCTGAGCTGTGGGCTGTTTGCTTTTTCCAAACTTAGGTGCTACCTGTATTGAAAGAAAAGGTTACATCCCTACCTGATAACCACAAAAGTGCTCTTGCTGCTGACATAGATGAGATCGTCTACACATCAACAGGGGACATCTCCATTCACTATGACGAGAAAGGTAATAGCCAGCACGGAGCTCCGAGTGTCCAGAGCCATCCAGACCAGCTGAATAGTGGGTTCTGTCTGCCCAAGCTGACGCTTAGGGAGCCGCAAAGAGAATGACAGATAGATGAGTTTTGAAGACCAGAGACGTGGCAGTAGTTCCTGGTGTTTAGATCCTCTCCTTCCTGCTGTTCAGTGCACAGGAGAGAAAATCATCATCTGTGTTGATGCAAATGGTCTGTTTAGGACAAGCTGCTCCCAGGTCTCAAATTGAAAATGTTTATGTGTCACATTCCCTAATTTGAAGGACACAGTTAAGCATTTTAAATTTCAAGCTGCATATCCTGTGGAAGGAATAAAGAGTAAAAGAAAATTAGCACAGATGGTATCAGCTAAAGACTGGTATGAAAAAAGATTAACTGCAGAACTCCGGGTTGGATTTGGAGATTGTCAAAGAAGTTAGAAGGAGATTAATGGTTACTTTGGTTCTTTTCTTGTGCAGTGCATACATTTTCCCCACAGCATTCCTGAAAATTTCACTGATAGATTGTTGGATTCCTTGTACACGGTTCCCATATGCATTGTGTGCCAGGCAGGTAGGAAATCTAGCTCTGCTTACAGACTTTGTGTATGTATCAGCTCTCCCATTGCTGGGCACAGTACCCGACACCTACAAGTTAAAAGAGGAGAGATTTAATTTCAGGGATCCAGTCTATGGTCTGCTGGCTCCGAGGCAGAAACATGGTGGGAGGGTGTGGTGGGTCAAGGCTGCTGAGTTCCTGGCTGTTGAGAAGCAGAGAAGGGGAGCGGTGCCATAGAGGAGGGGCAAGGGACCAGATCCGTGTGGCATCCAAGGTCCTCCTCCGTGACCTGCCCAGACACACCAGGAGACGTGCTTTGATCTCACGAGCAGGCCCCAGGCCAGGCAGATTGACGCAGTCAAGTTTAACGGTTACATTTTCCAAGATAGAAATGATAGAGTACTCTTAATGGTTAGAAAATTTCCATACACATGTTAATTTGAGACATTTGTAAATGTATTTTTTGGTAGAGTTCCTTGTCCCCTAATATTTCAAATCTTTCTGGGTACCATGCTTACCAACCATTTTTACACAGGTTGGCAGAATTGCTAAGCAGAGCAGGGCAAAGTAGGGTAGACTAGAAGCCTTTCTTCTTTCAGGCAGTTGGGGTTAATTACTTGTCAACAAAAATTGTTTTTCCCCCTCATTTTTGCCTTAATAACAGGTATTCGTCATAAGATTATTATTGTTTTAGAAAATGCTGTAAATTGAGAATAATCCATGTAGTACACTTGGTAAAGTGTGCTTAGTAACTAAAAGCTTTATTACCAAGGTACAGAGAAGAAGGTATGTCAGAAACCCCAAAATTTTCTAAAAATAAAAACGTATCAAAACAGGTATTGTAAAGTGCACCAGGATACGCACAGAGTCTGATCTGTAACAGCCTAACCACAGCAGGTTTCTGATTCAAGCTGGACGTCTGCATAATGGGTCACTGTGTTTGTGTTTGTGTGTGTGTGTTTTTCTCTAAGGAAGGAAGTTTGTTAACATCCTGATGTGCTTTTGGTACCTAACCAGTGCCAACATCCCCAGCGAGGCTATACGTGGAGCCAGTGTGTTCCAGGTTAAGCTGGGGGACCAGAATGTGGAAACTAAGCAACTTCTTAGTGCAAGTTATGAGTAAGTGTAACACACTTCATTGTTTCTTTCTTCTAGAAAATGGAAGACAGTGTGAAGGTGTGAAAACTAAAGGGAGCTTTAGGAAGAAAAGGATTGAAAGTTATTTGTGAAGAGAAAGGTCATAGACACTGGATGTGAAACAGGAGTGTTAAGAAAGTAGAAAGAGGTAATAGTACTGAGTTTCATTAAATAAAGTTTGGCTCTGTATTGCTGGGCAGCAACCACCCCTGCACGCCGGTCGCCTCAGCAGCTCTTTATCCTGCCTGTGACTTTACTGCGCAGGGACCGTACAGAGGCTCAGCTGTGGGCTTTTCTCTGCCTCACCTGGGGCAGAAGGAGCATTTCCATAGTGGCTTTTCCAGGTCTCACTCTCTGTGACCTTTCTTTGTGGTTTTGGCTCAAGGTAATTTCAGACTGGTCAGCCTTAGATTTGGCAATTGGATCCCAAGAGGCAGGAAGTAGGAACTGCTAGGCCAGTAAAGGGTCACGCAGAGAGTTAAAGCCATGTCATTTCCACCCTTGTCTTCTGGTCACAGCAGTCACAGACCTGCACCACCTAGAGTGTGCAAACAGAGCCACTTCTGCCGGCCGTGGTGGCGCATGCCTGTGATCTCAGTATTAGGAAGACTAAGGCAGGAGAATCATTGTGAATTCAAGGCCAGCCTGGGCTCCATAGTGAGAGCCTGTCTCAAAAAACAAACAAACAAACAAACAAAAGGAGAGGAGAACTAGATAGGGAGAAGGGGGAAAAGAAGGAAGGGGAAAAGAAAAGAAAGAAGAAAGGGAAAAAATATGGAAAAATGTAAATAAACCCGTTGCAAATAGGGAAGGGAGGGGAGGGGAAGAGGGGAAAACCAAGATACATCATGTACAGGTACAAAATATCCATGTTGAATATGATCATTATGTATACAATGTACCAATATATGTTCTTGGTAAAAAACTTAAAAAAAAAACCAAACAAAGAAAAATGAAGAGACCCACTGCTTTACGAAACAGCAAACAGCAAGGTTGCATTCCAGAGAGTGCCTGGGCTGGGAGATGGGGCTGTGGCCGACCTCAGAAAATATTTGCTGCACTTGGCCAGTGGGCCATTTCTTGACCGTTTCCTGCATGTTGGGTATTCTGTAGGGTTCACACACAATCCTGAAGGGTTACTACCCTTAGGAGATACTTCTAGTAGGAGGTTAGCAAAGTATTTATAAGACATAGTTATTTTCGTGCTAATAAAATTTGGAACAGTGAACAACTGAACAAGTCGGTGGGGCATAATTTCATGTTTCAGAGGGAATACTATTATGATATTGCCAGAGTTACAGGGATTTGCTTTACTGTAACAAATCCCAAAAATGACCTAGGAAAGTAAATGCATTCTGTTTC
Source organism: Hystrix cristata (assembly GCA_004026905.1). Lineage (NCBI taxonomy): Eukaryota > Metazoa > Chordata > Mammalia > Rodentia > Hystricidae > Hystrix > Hystrix cristata. The sequence continues at coordinate 70,390 of PVJO010002153.1, read as the reverse complement.
ACTAATGTACAAGAAAATTACAGCCACATCTTTTCACTTCTCCAAAGACATGTATTTTAAAGGGTTTTTTTCTTTGCTTTTTTTGTGATTATTCAAAGTAGTCTAGATATTTAAATACTTATTTAATTTAAATCTGTTTATTGTCTCCTTACATTAAAGATTATCAATACAGAACTTTGTCTTATTAGATATCCATTCTAAGGCTATGTCCAGCTCAAATAGACTGATGTCACTGAGTTACAGTTAACAAATTCCACTACTTGTTACTAAATTGGTAACCATGTTACTTAAAAAGAGCTTTTCCTGTGCACTGTCCTGTTTGGATCAGCAGAGTACAGTTTTTATATGCCCTCATTAGTCACATGTGTTAGCTGTACTCAATAACAGCATTACATCCAAGTTTCATTCAGAAGGGGCAGATCAGCCAGTTAGAAGCTGCGGGGCTGGGCATGGAGCTCAGAGGTAGAGTGCTTGCCCAGCACGTGCGAAGCCCGCTGTTCAGTCCCCGGCACTGCCGAAACACCAACACACAACTCAGCTGAGAATCGCTTCTGTTTCGGGGATTATATTTTTACGACTGTATTGGTAGATGAAACTTTTGATTTTGATTTACGCTTAGTTATTAAACTCACTTGCTATTAAAAATTGCTTCTAATATTTGCAGTCTACATACTTAGCCAAGAAGCATCAGGCTGACGTGAGAGTCATGTTATGCATGTTTTTTTCTAGATTTCAGAGGGAGTTCACACAAGGAGTAAAGCCTGACTGGACCATTGCACGGATTGAACACTCAAAGTTGCTAGAATAATCTTTCTTGGAAAAATCAGCATATAGACTTTTAGTAGTTGCTGTGAAAAACTGAGGAAGAAACATTTGGATCATTTGATCTTCACTTAATCAAGTCTGTGGATTACTTTCATATTAGTTTGAAATTCCCCTTGCACTATATTGAAATGGTATAATAAAGCATTTTCCACAAATTTTTACCACCTTCTTTAAAAGAGGTCAAAGTAAAAAACAAAAAACCACAACACCACCGCATTATTGGTGTCCTATTTAGTATTATTTCCAGCGTTGTCTGTATACATACCTAACAAGGTACTAAAAAAACTACTTACATATCTCTAAACTAACAATTCTTAAAGATTTTATTGTGGCCAACACATAATGTATCATTAATCCAAGAATGTGTAATACTTATTTCTAAAGATCACTGCTGCCGTTCAGTCATTTTGGTCATGAGCTGGAAAAGGACAGGCGGATCCCTGCAGACTGGCCTCTGCCCAAGGAGAGCGCTTACGGAGTGTGAAGCATGGAAAGTCCGGTGAGAAAGAACACTGTCAGCTGCCTGCGGGAAATACCGCTTGTCCTAACATACTTGTGTTTGGAGTCCTAGAAGTTGGAGTAAGGAGACAAAAACAGAACACTAAGCAAAACAGGCTGAAAATTTTCCTTGTTGATGAAAACTAAACCCACAGATCCAGGAAATTCAAGTAAGTTAACATTTAAATATACCTCATCAAGGTGCATTATAACGAGATGATTGAAAGCCAACAAAATTGTAAAAGCAGCTGGAGCAGACAAACGACACCACACAGGGAAGAACCAAGATCAAAGCGGCTACATATTTCTCAGACTGCAAGTGAGAGGTGCTGGCAGGGTAGCCGAGTGCTGACAGAAAAAGAAAGAACCCATTGATTGAGAATTCTACCTCTAGCAAAAGGATCCTTCCAGAATAGAGGTGAGAAAAGGCTTTTTCAGAGAGAAAGGAGAGAATTTGTTACAGTAGACACGCTTCCTAAGAACTGTTCCAGACCAGTGACAGCGGGGTTCAGGAATGGACTCACGCATTGACCCATTTGATAGTGGAGCCAAAATAATTCAATGAGGAAGATAGTCTTTTCAACAAATGGGACAATTACAGCTTCATATGGGAAACGAACCCCAGCTCTTATCTCGCTTTACACAATTTTAGTGTAAAATTGCAAAATGGCTCATAGAGCTAAACAAAAGCTAAAACCAGAAAACCTAGAGAGATTCTTTGCTATCTTTCTATGTGCCGCTGCCCACAGGTGCCCCACACCAGTCTGAAGTCACATCCTCTTCATCCCACGAGACCCATCGTGGTTGTCAACACTCCAGTTAGACTCGTGGGGGCGCTGTGTGATGTCAGCGCTAGTCACCTGTGACTGTAATGTCAGGCAGATTACACACTGTTCATTGTTTCAAAATGGTGATTGTAAGACACTTACATGAAATGACACCTCCCACGAGAGCCTGACCTTGGTGGCTGACTCTCACAATAGGGGCAGATTATACAAACAGCTGGCGCAGCTTTGGGGTCTGTGTTAGGTTTTCAGAGCCAGTGGTTGTAAGAGAGCAGATTTAATAGGGGACATTTACAATATTCACCCAGAAGCCAAATGCAGAAGGTGCCAAATGTCCATCTAGGCGCTGGAGACCCAAAAGATCCAGTTGAGGGCTGGGAGCCCACAGCACTGTCCCACGTACGTCCATGTCTGCACATGATGGCTGCAGCCAGGATACAATGCTCGCAGCAGAGATGACCACCAGAGCTCCTCCAAAGCAACAGCAGCCATCCTCAACGACAGCAAGGCTCCGAGCTCCTTCCTCGACAAGGACAGCCGAGCCCCCTCCGGAAGAACCAGCCGCAGCAGAGCTTCTCCTGGGAAACAGCCCGCCAACTAGCTACGGCTCCCACTCTGTCTTATGTTGCGTCAGCAACAACCCTGAGGTGGATCTCGTACGCCCAGCATCACACCAACTCAGTCCAGCTGGGCGTTCTGGCTCAAGTTGACCACATTAGGTCCACCACAGGGTCGGTTCTGACTGAGAAACCAAAGCTTTTAAAAGGGTGACTTAACTACTGTGTGGAGGTGTCGAGAGTCCAGGGATAAGATGCTTTGGGTTTGTTCACCAGCTCTGCAGTCTTTGGGGAGCCAGGCTCCTCTTGTCCCAAGTGTCTTAGGGTTTTCATAGTCCAAAGCAGGTGACAGAGGTCCAGCCATCACATCCATATTCCAAACATAGAACAGAGGAAAGGAAAGAATGGGCAAAGAATATATACATCAGCTGTTTCAGAGAAGCAGTTCCAGAAACATACACTTAATATCACTAGCCGAGAATTAGTCATGTGGGTTGACATTACTTTGATGGGGCTCAGAAATAGAATTTTAGCTGAGTACATCTTGTTGCCCCAAATAAACCTAAAGATGAGGGAGACTGGAGGTCCGGCGCCTTGTTGGTTCACCCCTCGAGGCCCTGCTCAGTCACAGCAGCCACGCTTCCCTAGCGTCAGGAAGCACCCCACAGTGCTGTCTGCCCACCGCAGTCTGGTCTCTGCCCTAAGTGTCGCCCAGCTGGGCTTAGGACCTAACAAAATAAGGCACCCAAAGGAAGCTCCCTGATTCCAGAGCCACTGAAGGGTCGCTGCAAAGGTCCGCCAGGTTCGCGGGTTGGCACTGTCGCGAGGTGTGGTCTGGGGGTTCCGAGGTCACCGGGCTGCGTCCCTGAGGGAGGTGGGCCCCGGCGTCTTCCTCAGCCTCTTTGTTTCACCTGCTTGCCATGAGTTAGCAGCTCTGCTAAGCCACACGCTCCCTCCGTGAAGGGAACGGGCACCTGAGGCAACCGCAACCTCTAAACCATGAGCCAAAGGAGCCCCGTCTCTGCCTGAGCTGTCAGCTCGGGGCTTGGTGTGTGACAGCGGCTGGCAGGCGCGCCAAGCCCTGACTTTGTGGCACAGAGCAGCCGAGTGGACTGTGTGGGTGAGGAGGGTCCACTGGTACTCAGGTGCGCAGCGTGGCACTGGGCTCGGGGGCAGGATGCTCCTGCGGTGCAGAGTGCGACTGCTCGCTGCCCTTCCACCCCACCTCACGCCGGAGAGCAGCAGGCGCAGTGCGGCTTCATTTCTGCCCACCCAGCCAGGCCACAGCCGCTTGGCCCCTTTTCTAGCCTCTCACTGCTGGGAAGGCTCTTCGTGGTATTGCTGCTTAGGGCAAAACGACAGGAGCAAAATGGAAAAGATGAAGACAATCGACAACTTTAAAACCGGTTGAAAATTGCGAGAAGTCGCACATCAGGTCCCCGTCGGTGCTCGGCAGTTTCGTCCTTGGGGAGCCCATGCGCAGTGCCAGACTCAGCCTGGCTGGAGCCCCCACCCCCCGGGGCCTCTACCCACCCATTCTTTCTGCTCCTTGGCGCCTCTGCAGGAGCTGTTCCCTCGCCGGCTGTGTTCTTCACGCCGGTCTTCGAGGGCTGGTCACTTCCCATCACTCGGTTCCTCCAAGGGGCCCTTCCTGGCCACCGGCTTCCCATCCTGCTGGTCTGGTCCTCGTGTGTGCTGCTGGCTGCCGTCCCCTCCCCCTGGAGCTTCGCCCTGCTTGCTGGGACAGCGCCCGCTGCCCGGCTGTGCTCCCTGAGGCGGGGCCTCTCAGCGTGTGACTGTCTCCCGCCTCTGTCCCTGGTGCCTTTCTAGTGGTGACACCCAAAATGTCTCCAGACATCCCTGGGGGACAAAACTGCACGCGGCCTCGCCCCTCGCAGCCCGCCCTGCCCTGGGGCAGCAGCGGTGTGTCACTGAAGGCCTGCGGGGACGGGTGCTGTCTGAGGGCCGTGACACCTGCCACGCACAGCAACCCTTACAGTAGGCACAATTATCACTTCGTTTTACGCAGAGAAACTGAGGCATGGAACAGTGAACAAACTTGTCTAAGTTCATGCTGTTGGTGAGTGAAGCCCAGGTTCAAGCCAGGGGGCCGTCCCTGACGGCAAACAGGCCCCGGCACCCCCCAGCCGCCCTGGCCGTCCCTAGTGGCCGTGGGCAACCGGTGCTGTCCTCGCTCAGCCTCGTTAGCGCTCTCGATAAAGACGGCAGTAAATCGTGTTGGGGAGTAAAGGCGGCAGCAGCACACGGGAAACGCTTAGCTGACTTCTGCGCACGGTAAGCTCTACCGTCATCTCCCTCCTTCCCTTCTGCTTGCTCCAGGGGCCCAACACTGGAGGCAGAGCCCAAAGACCTTGGCAGGCAGGCCCGGGGGGATCGGGCCTTGAAGCCATCTGCAGTTTTGTCGTTACCGAGCAGAGCTGTGACGTGGCCGCTCTGAACAGCTCGGCCTGCTGGCGTCTCGTCATCCTCCGCGGATGACCAGCACAGCAGCCATCAGCCTTCCCTTATGCCAGGAGGAGCTTTTAAATCTGCACTGACTCTGTGCCGCGGGGCCAGCAAGGAGCCTGCTGCTGCACTTCACGTCAGTGAATCAGCTGCCCGACCTGTTGTTTCTAACACGGCCAGTTTTAGATGTTTTGGGGTGAAGAACGCGAGCCTTCTGGCCAGCAGGGGGCGGCGTTTGCCAATTTAACTGAGTTGTGGCTGAACCCGGCAGAAACTTGGGTACCTTTGAAAATTGCTTAGAACAGTATCTAAATTCCAGGCCCGCAAGTCTCCACCGGTAGACTTCTGGGAACGTGGAGGAAGGAACTGTGTATTTACTTTCACCAGCTTGTTGCTGACCCCACCGCAGTCACAGCAGGTAGCCTGAAACTGCATCCATGTCTCTCCTCACGTTAAAATCTCAGAAGCTGCCACACCCTCTGCTGGCTCTCAGCATTTCCCACACAGGGAGGGAGCGCGTCTAGAATTGTACCACAGACATGTTGTTTGGGTTATTGACATTTTAATGACTGCCTTTTGATGTCATTGGTTTGCTTTGTATTCTTATGTATTTTATTTGTTTAGTTTAAAACTTTCTTCTGAAAAAGAGCCCGTGGATGTCACCAGAGCGCCAAAGGGCTCATGATACAAAAACAAATAAATAAATAGAATAAAAAGTCAGGAACCCTGGTGAGAGGCTGCCAGGGTCCTAGAGGAAAGACGTGAAGGCAGAAGCCAGTCCTAAAGGAATCTCTGTACTCGGTAACTCTAGTTGTCACACAGCTCTGCTCATCTATCTTTCCCAGTGACAGAAAGGCATGTCACTGTTGTATCAAATACGTCGCCACAATGCTGAGCAGAGCAAGGTCACAGGAGGATGAAGGTCAGTGTATTTGGCATCGTGTCCACACCACCGGACCCAACAGCATCCAGGACGCCTGGCACATGGCTTGGGGAGGAAGGGCCCAGCTTCCCAGCTGCCCCTGCATTTCGGTGCCACTTGACTCATTTCTGGGGCTCGGCAATCTTCAGAAGTCCCCGTGACTCACCTGCTTCTCAGGGAGAAGGCCTTGGGCTTCCTGGTGGTGTGGTTTCCAGAATCTTCTCTCCTCCTGCTCTGGAATACCTGCCACAGAAGGAGAGGAAGAAGGGAATGAGTGTTCCCCCCCTGTGCCTCTCTGGGTCTTTTCTCTCCAGGAACTGAGACCACATGGGAGGGCCAGGGCCGCACCAGGCCAGGCTGAGGTGTCCAGTTTTCTGACCAGCACGGCGGGCTGATCCGGGGGCCTGGGCCGGCATCTGAGGGCACTGGAGCCATGCCGCACCCCCTCAGCACTCCGTCCTCCCCTTTCCTCTCAGCTGCATCTCCACGCTGCCCCTTACCCACCACTCCTCGGCCTGCCCGTCTGTTCCCAGATCAAACTCTCCTCTCCCATTCCCTAGAAAAACAACAACTTCTGAAGCAGCAATAACAGCAAAAGCAACAAGACCTCTTTACTCACGAGAGGCCGACAGCACCCAAGGGCCATGCAAGGTGCTTTAGCTGCTCCTCGTGTGACGCCGGCCAGCTGTTGTGGTAGCCTCCCTGTCCGTATCCACTTGGAACTTCAGAACTGGGCCTTCCTCCAGCCTTTGCATATGACCAAGAAGAGACCATTCTGGATCAGGGTGTCCTTTCAAGAAGAGACGAGGACATGGAGACACAGAGGCCTGTGACACTGGCGACAGAGATTGCGGCAATGCTGCCTTGAGCCAAGGACACCTGGGGCTCCTGCGAGCCAGAAGAGCAGGGAGACTCCTTCCTCAGGCCGCCAGAGGGAGCCAGGCCTGCTGACTCCTTGATTCTGGACTTCCGGCCTCCAGAACCAGCTGTGGAGCCACCCTGCCCTGCCTGTGGTCCTTAGGGGTCCCAGCCAGTGTGATGTGTGCTGTTGTCCCTGCTTTTCAACTGGAGAAGCCCAAGCAAAGGACTAAGCACTGGTGAAGATCTGCATGAAGAAGAGCCCTGGGGTTGAGCTCTGATCCGGGTCCCCCTGGAGGGGTCACTGGACACGCACTGGACTACACTGTGGAGAGGATGATTGCCGAGGCTTCTGGATCGCTGGGGATGGGAGGGCTGGGACAGCAGGACTGCCACTGCTGGCCACACTGCCCGGGGGGAGCTCCAGGCCTGACCCCAGGGCTTCCCAGGCTCGGCACTCCTTCCACTTTCATTCCTGCCCGACCGTTGCAGGGGACCTGCGATGTCCAAGAGGAGGAGCCAGGACCTTCTCTGAGGCAGATCTCTTGCTGTTAACACAAGCCCCGAGTTTCCCAGCAGATCACATGAAGGATGTTTCCATAAGCCAGCGGGGCTTTATAAAAGTGCCAACTAAAGCCATCGGTTGGTGGGGAACAGGGCGACTTGCTTTTGTCCAGATACAAAATTTCTTTTTTGGGACCATATCCAACCACCCGAGCTCTCCCCTTATAAAATCTCCCCATTCCCATGGCTCGTGCGTCTCCTGCCCCACGCCACGTGCCTGGCCTCTGAGAGGTGTGCAAGTCCCAGGACCCCACGCTGTGGGCCTCACACGCTGCCAGCCGTGTGCGGCCTGTACCCGTCAGGGATTCCGTGCTGTCCAGTGGCTTGGCCAAGGGGCTGGCAGTTTATCAGTGTCCCCATGCCTGGCTCGTCAAGAGTTACAAGGTTGCATCTGACAGGAGAGTTTTTATTTAGAAAATAGGATTCGCAGGACAAACTCAGCTTTGGTCCTAACAGTCCTGATACTGTCCCTTTAGGTAGAACTCATCCCCAGCTCAAACCCCAGCCCAGTTCTTACCAGCTAGGTGTCCTCCGGCAAGTGCCAGAGCTCTTCTGGACCTCTCCCCCGTGACAGGGTTAAGCCAGCTCACCGAGGTTTGTGCTAGGCGGAAAACCTAAGTCAAACCAGAAATAAAATAAAAATGAGGGAAAGCAGAGCAATAAGGACGTGTTCTCCAATCTCCAGCTTCGTGTGCAGGGTTCTTCATATGCCCAGAGAGCTACTCCCACAAGCGAGAGCTAGACGTTCACCAGACGTTCAAGAGGAGCTCGAAAACGCAGTTGATCCTGTTTGTTTCAGCTCCCACCTACTTCCTAGCAGAGGACAGGTGGGAACGAAATCGTTCTTCATCCTCATGGGCAAGGTTGTTTTCTAGCGTTCCTGGGAGGTCAGGGTCCATAAATACGTATGGGAGTCTATATTTCCAGCTGTGTTTGAGCCAGGACGCTGAGCTCGCCCTCGTGAGTCCAGGTGTCGCCTGGAGATGTGACAGAATGTGTAGAGCGCCTGGGCGCATGAACCCCGTGTTGGTGTCTGAGAGGCAGGGAAGCTTAGTAACAAGGAGACGACTCTGATGGACTGCTGGGTCCGTGTCCTGGCCTCCCCTTAGCGCTCTGTGACCGCGCATGAGTTGCTTCATGGTCTTGCTCCTCATAAGGGTTAAATTATTTAGTACACGTTAAACACTCAGCGCCTGGCACGTGGTAAGGGCTATATGGAAGTTGATTCTTTATTATGTTTATATTTAAAAGATATTATGTAGTTTTTAGAAGATTGTCCATTTAGTGGCAGAGCTGGAGATGTAAAATTTAAAAAAAAAAAAGGTTCCCATCTATATTTACTCACAACCAACCCAATGTGCCTAGTTACATGTACACGGTGGCCCATTTCTAATCCTTTGAGGCCATCTCTGACTCCTGCGGTTAAGACAGAGCCGAACTGTTTCTTTCATACACCTCCATCAGTAGAGTGTGCAGCACCAATTGGGACGTTCCCCAGCAGGCTGCACACAGAAGGAAGCTCCGTCATTTGTGTCCATCGGAGGGCGCCAGAGGGAGATGATGGCAGAAGGAAGAGGAAGAACGGACTGCTTCCTGTTCCCCTTAGCTGGTCCAGCAGTGACCTTTCACCCCTGCAGAGACAGTGTACCCCTAATCAGAGACCTGAGTCTGTCCTCTGAGATCTGGAGGCACCAGCGCCACCAAGCTCCTCTTCAAGCTTCTAAAAACGTTAATAGTCCCAACCTCTTCCCTTCGTTCCCCAGGGGAGGTGGTGGCTGCTTCCTGCAGTCATTGCTTATGGGATACTTTAGTGCCCCCTTTATGCCTTTTTAATTATTCAGTTAGAGAAATCAATCAGTTCAGATTTCTTTATATTAAATTCTCACTGGTGAAACAATTAGTGAGCCCCTTAACAAAAGTGAGGGGAACCAGGGGAAAACAAGGAGACACACCAGGCACTGGCCCTGTCCCTCCATTTCTTGTGGTCCAGTCGGGTCTCTCCTTGGCACTTGGCGGTGCCAGATACACATGCTGGAAGAGTTCACACCATGTGGGAAGCCAGCAAAGACTGCAGAGGTGAGGGACAGATTGGGACTGAACCTGGAAGGGTGGCTTGGACTTGAACCGGAAAAGCCGGAAAGAGCATTCTGAAGTCTGACCTCTGCGATGCTGACTCTCTGTGAATGAACTAGATCGCTTTCTGCAAAGGCAGTGGAAATATCTGAGGTGGAAATATCTATCTATACAGCAAGCTGTGAATTCAGCTCCAGGAGGAAAGCAAATCTCTCCAGTCTAGGGCAGCATGATTCCAGAGTGCACGCCCAGGCTGCTATAGAATTTGTTTCCTTTCCTTATTTTTTCCACATTGCTGATAACTGCCCACTGTCCCTCTTGCCCATTCAGCACTGGTCAAGACCCTTGTCCCACCTGAATGGCCCTAAACCTTCCCTCAACAAACAAACAGAAAAAAATGTAATTTTTTCCATTTGTAGACCCTGGTCTTACATTCAGAACCAAGCGGCCTTTTGCATTATCATCTGCAACCCTTTAGATTTTTTTCTTAACATCTCAATGAAATTCTCTCATAAATCCCCTTCTTTGCTGACCAAGTGCTGTGCAGTTGCTGATGTGGCAAGATAAGTGCTAATGTAAAGTACGTCTCCTCCGAGTCTCTTTATCACTCGGCTGCTCCCTGCTGCACCTTCTCCATATTTATGTGCTTATCAGAGCTGCACACCGTATTCCAAATGAGCCTCCGTGCTCCTCTCACCATGCCTGGGTATTGACTGTAATATGATAGCCTGTCTCCAAATTGGTTTGCGGGATTCTTTTTCCCATTGTAGTTAAAATAGCTTGCCTTGTAAATGCCAGAATATATCTCTGCAGATTAGAGTTTTTATGAAGAACAGTGTCGAACGCTTCCAGAGAGCTGTTTAAATTATTTGGCAAGCTGCTTCCTCCATTAACATTTTCCTCTGCCATTTAACCTCCCAGGCTCGCAGGACAGTCTCCCCACCGAAGATTTCTGCTGGTTTCTTTGTAATTAAGCGTAACTTTCTTAGCGATTCTTACATTTCAGCTATGGTTTAGAGCTTCAAAACACTTTGCCCTGCTGCTGAAATCTCGGAGTCCGTGCTCCCCCAGCTCTTTTCCAGTAGCCCCTCTTAGTGGAGTAGACGCTCGCACAGCTTCTGTTCTGTTCAGCTGCTGCTAGTAATTTCCAGGCCACATTCGCAGAGTCCGCTGTGCACGGGCAGCCGTTCTGCGGCTGCTGGCGTTTGCGTGCGGCTCTGCGGCTCTGTCTGCTTTCAAGCTGCCGCTTGCACGGAGGATTGTGTGAGAAGGCTTTGTGCTTCCCGGCACAGCGTCTTCCTGTTTTCCTCAGAGTGCTCTGTGTTGTCATAATTTTCCTTTCCAAGTTCCGTCTGGGCCGAGTCACTTAACCGTTTGAACGCCTTCGCTGCCTCTAAATTCGTGTCTCTGCCCCAGGAGTTTGGAGTTTATTTCACAGGCGTTGGCCTGTTCCCAGTTGTCCCATCCGCCTCACTTCTCCCTCCCGGTTTATCTCAGCACTTGTCACATCCTTCCAGGCTATGACCCGAAGCCTCCGTTTGGGTTTTCTGGCACTTGGGCTGCTGTCAGGATGATTTATAAAGCACCCGTCTCAGCGCCGTGAGCCAAGGATACCATCGCGTAGCAGCTTCTTGGCCCAGACTCTGGACTGGTGAAGACCACGTCCAGAACCGGCTTGTCCCACGTTCTGCCCCAGCCCGGCTCGTGAACCGTCGTTTGTAGCGAGCGTCATTTCTGTCGTCACCACTTGACAGGCCTTTGACATTCTTGATTCACATTCACAGACTGCAGTCACCCGTAAGTAAGTCTTGTCACCGTTGCATGAATTATTTTAGCTAATCATATTTAATTTACTTCCTTCTTCTTTCGGGAATCTCTAGTGAGCGCCAGGCTCTGTCCTATAGATCTTTTGTCTATTTCTGAAGCAAACGCTAGACTGATTACACATTTGGGCCTTTGACTACTTTGTGCTAGTCTTTGTGCCAGGAATGAAAGCAACCTACCACCAGTCTAGTCTCCTTCCTCTTTTCTTTCCTGGTACCCGAGAGTCTTCCACTCGTTGTGATCTATCTGAAGATGGTCAGTGTTCCTCTATGCCACTGTCTCTTAGCAGAACCTCTGTCCCCAAGGGGCATCTACAGGGCAGTGGCCAGAGATACCACTAAATACCCTGCAGCGCCCATGACGGCCCTTCAAAGCAAGACATTCTACAGCCTCAAGCACCAGCATCAACGCTGAGAAACCCTTGCCAAATGATGTTCACTGTACGCTTTCATTCCTGGCACGAAGACTAGCACAAGTGTGGTGATAAGACGTCTCCACAGGCCCCTCCCTGAGTGCTCCGGTCCACGCATGATCACAGACTGCTCTTTGAAACACATCTAGGTTTTAACTCCATCTCTTAGGGTTACGCATCTGAGTGGCTGAAATTGCGTGCACAGAGCCCAGATTTGCTGTTAACCCTTGTCACTTCCTTAATTCATCACAAATCATCCTTCTGACCAAAAAAAAAAAGAATTCAGCCAGCCAGCCATTTATTTTGTGAGTGCCTATTACAGAAAGCACCCTGCTAGGTTCTGCAATGAGAAAAATGGACTTTTTTTCATTCTTGGAATTTGCATTCTAGTCAGGAAGACTGAGAAAAATATTATGAAGAAAACAGTGTGTTGATAAAGAACAATGGGGCGGGAAGGGGATGGGGACTTGATCTTAATTTAGACAAGGAGGCCAAGAAGACCTGTTTGAGGAGATGACGTGAGGCTGAGGAAGACGCAGCCTGCAAGGCCAAGAGAGCAAGGAGATGTGGGTGAGGCCCCAGCCTGCAACTTCGTTCCCTGGAGGGTTCTGGGTGGCGGTCCTGGTGAGGAAGGAAGGTGGGTCAGCCCGGGAAGAGAGGAAGAGGAGGCTGCCTTGGGGCCCAGAGCCACAGGACACAGTGGATTTACTCCAAGTGGGTTGGGGCCTCCCAGCCCTGTAATCTCCATCAGTCCTTCCTCCCTGCTGTAATTGCTTTTCCTTAAGATTAGGCAAATGATACGCACTGGTCCCTCTGCCTGCCCGCCAGAGAGATCTGAAGCTGCCGCCCTGAGATGCTCCAGCAGGGCGGTGAGATCACCTCATTAGCATTTAAAGACCCTCCAGCTTCCTGAGGAGAACAGAAGGCCCAGTGAGGCAGGCTGGTCTCTGAGTGGGCCACCCCCGAGGAACAGGAGGAGCCGCATCAGCGCCTGCCCGCCACAGACCCTCAGTAGAGGGTGAAGGGACAGACGCTCCTTGAACGCTCTCATCTGGACCTCACGCCCAAGTTACAGCTGAAGGCAGAGAAGAGAAGGATCAGAATCCTTCACTCAGTCCTGAACTCAGCTAGGGAGCAACATTCACCAGGGCGGGCAGCGAAGAGGGTGTGACAGAGGAGCCGGGTGACGGCCACGCAGCGGGCAGGGACGCAGCTGTTTGAAGCAGAGCAAGCCTGGCTTCCTTCAGAGACAAAGAACCCAGCTCTGTTTCTTTGTTCAATGTTTGTCAGATGCAGCTCCCCAAGGAGACGTCTGGGGAGAGGTGGCGCCTGCGTTTAGAGTGGTCCTCTGTGTTAGCCGTGCTGTGGGATGGGGGTGCCAAGCAAGTACAGCCCCTTGTGCCTCCACCCTTCCCCGGATCTCAGGAGTCCCACCTGCAGCCTTCTGGAGCACTCAGCATGCAGCTCGCTCAGTAAGCACAGGAAAAGAAACACTGAGCATTCGCTTGTAGCCCCAAACCTGTAATTTAAGCAACCCAGCAGTGGGTCAGCGCTCTCTAAGGAGCACATTCTTCCGTACCCGTTACTCAGACACCAACTGTTTGGCACCTAGAGGTCTAGAGTACATCAGCTCAGAGCACGGGAACCTTGAAGCCTGAGCCTCAACTCGGCTCAGTACTCTGGGGAGTCAGCTATCATGCGCCTCGTGTAATCTAAACACGACCTTTCCAAATGTTTCCATCTAGAGAAAACGGGTTCAATTCCTTTCACCGGATGAGCAAGACCTCGTGTTATTTTATTTATTGTGTCCAAGATGTGCTCAAAGTCGTCCTTGGGAGATCAAGCTGGTCTGTGCCCACAGATGAGACATACTTCACACCATACGAGGACGTCTTTCTCTCCTTGTAAGGGGGAGGTGGCAGATCCAGTCAGGAAGGGCCTTGCTCGGACTTTAACACGGCGACTGGCTGAGGATTGGGTCCACAGATTCTGCTCGTCTGTACAGGTTCTTTGGAAAACAACCAAAATCATGTCATGGCTACAGTGGCGAAAATACTTTTCCTTAATGCGCAGAATGTGTAAGCTAAAGAGAGTGTTCTTTAAAACCTGTTCCGAAGGGTGTGGGCATTTTTCTGGGAGTCAACTGTCCTCTGAGCATCTGAAAACTGAGGGTACCTCTCCCCCATCTGTCCCCTTCCCACACCCTCAAGTGTGAAAGATGAGGAAGAGCCTAAGCTGCCCTCCAGAGGAAATGAGAAGCAATGGAAAGGAAAAGAGGGCTGAAAATGTCACCAGGGAAAGTCACTACTGCAGGGCGGCAGTGGGGACTAAAGGACTTTTAAGGACAAGAAAGCTCCAGATTGCAATGTGAAGTCATTAATTCCCCGCATGTGGAAACATCCTGTTCTCTGGCTGCCTCTCTCCATCCCTACCCGTCCTGCAGCACTTCAAGGAAGTCTCTCCCGGCCTCCAACGTGCTGTCATTTCATCAGGGGCCAGTAAGAAAGAAGAAGACTCATCTGGGTCGTGTTGGAGCAGAAAGCTGGAAACAGCTGCGTGAGACTAGACATGAATGAGCCTGAGAGTTTACAGGACCAGTAAATTAAAAGCAAAGCATTCTGTGGACTGGAGACGCCAGGAATTCACACCTCCCGAGAAAGGCTGGACGCTTTGGAAGAAAAGGAAGTTCTTCTGGACTTTATGTGAATCTCCAAGAAGGGCTGACTGCTGGAGTCTGAGTTGAATATTATTCACATGAAGATAAAGGTAGGACCAGACATCTCAAGAATCCACATTCCAGTCATTCATTCGTTCTTCAAAAAAGTCTAAGGCAAGCGCTCCATGCCAGACCCTAAGGACACGGTGGTGGCAAGGCAGACACAGCCCCAGCTTTGCACAGTTTACACCAGTGTGGGGCAGGGAGGAGGCGGGGAGAGAATACACCATCACACACATCGGTGGTCAAAGTAATGACAGATTCTGCATAGCATTAACGTGGGCACTGCGATAGAAACACCCAGGCGTCTTGTGGTCTTTGGTGGGCAGGCATGTGGACTCAGTGTGACCCGGCCTTCAGGTGACACGCACTGATTGGTGTGAACGTGAGTCTGGGAGACAGCACAACGCATCAGAGAGGGGCAGGGTGGCGCGTGTGAGGTGTGACTGTGCTTCGCAGCAGAGACTCACAGGACAAAGAGACACGATGGGGCCTAGAGCAGAGAGCAGCAATAGAGGACTTGACGGCCACTCTAAAATTAAAACGGCAACAAAACCCTGCTTGCAGCACCCTGAGAGGGCCCTGCCTTCCCTGGCAGCCCCCCATGCAGTGTCCTCTCTGGAGAGAAGCATGTTAATGAGCGTTCGACTGCACATTCTCGTGATCACAGAGAGCAGCTAATATTCCCTCAATCACACGGGTCACCTTCTGGTGCTGCTTGTTTGTTTTAAATGCAGCAGAAAAACTGCTTTGTCAGCAGTTCTGGAAGTCACCGGCTCTGGGGAGGAGACGGTGTGTCCTGCGTGGCTCGGAAGGCTGCCTTGCCAGATGGCAGCATTGGGAGGTCGCAGCGTCTCCCCTCCCGTCCCCTGAAAGAGTTAACGTTGCTCCCAGCAGCTCCAGGGAGCCTAGTGCTGATATGTAAATGCTGTGTGGTATTTATGATTTGCCAGGTAATCCATCTGGGTTTGTAAGTTTAATGTTTTCAGTTCAATAGGTGATAATTTTGATTGGATTTATGCATCCAATAATCAACTGGGAAATACTTCTGATTCAATAAGATACATTGCACAGCAGCGTCCATCTCCATAAGTAATGTCTCCGGGTTGCTGTACACTACAGGGGAATACATCACATTTTTTTCAAGATGACTGTATCAGATTTTTAGGACAATATATTCATTTCATAACAGAGACAAACTACTGCCAGGCGCACAAGCTAGCTGAGTTAATCTTGTGGGTAGTAACACAGTCCTGTGGGAGTCTCACCTAATTCGTAGATGTGTTTGGTAAAGTCTGAAGGCGTAAGTACTTGCACCCCACTTTTAAAGAGCTTTGCATGTATTCAGTCGCTGAATCTGTGAGGTTGCCCAGGACACTGTCATCGCCACCCCCGTTCTGAAGTCGAGAGGATTCATGCCCAGGGTCTCACAGAGAGACGAAGCCTGGGCTGAGCCAACAGCTGTCCATGCAGTGGGTGGACTAAGTCCTTCAGTGGGAAGTCCTTCAGGGTGCAGGCAGGGCCACATGTGTCCAGATGTTCTCACATCTGTGCTGGATCTTGTTTTCTTAATGCTGCCTTTGGATAAGCAGATTTGGAATTTTGCATCCCAATTTGTTAGCTTACTGTTTTAGATAGCTTTCCACTACTGTGATAAAATACCTGAGAAAGTGCAGGTAAAGGAGGAGAGGTTGATTCTGGCTCATGGTCTCAGAGGTATCAGTCCCTGGTCTGCTGGGTCCATTAGGTGAGGTGATGCAACAACATCATGGCAGCAGATGTGGAGGAGGAGGCCGCTTACCTCATGGTGGCCAGAAAGCTGAGAGAGAGAGACAGAGGGAGAGAGATGATGGTGGACAGGGGGAGAGAGAGAGAGAGAGAGAAGGAGAGGAGGGGAGGGGAGGGGCAGGGGGAGAGAGGCTGTGAATTGTACCAACAGCTTTCTCCTTCTCCTGCCTTTGTCCCATTGGGATGATGATGGGGGGCCACACCCCCACCCCGGCCCTGTTTGCTGCCCCAGATGCCGATCCTCTCTGGAGAGACCTCGCAGACACGCCCAGCAGCTTGCTTCACTAATTCCCTGGGCTTCTCCCAATCAAATCAGGGAGGTTTTTCCTTTATTGTTAGTGGTTTTCACATTCTGAGACATTTCTTCTACACCAAGTTCACAGAGATATTTCCTTATGCTTTCTTGTAGGAGCTTCTAGGTAAGTATTGAAGCGTGCAGTCCATTGTGAGTTAATCTTGGGGAATGTTGGGAGGCATTCATCATGGTTCACCTTCTTCCCGTGTAGATATTCCAATGTCCAGCACCGTTCGTTACTGCTCTCTTAGTTTACCCTGACGCTGATGCCTCGTTGTCTTAATCACACCAGCTCTATGGACAGTCTTACAGTTGGGTAGTATAAGTCTGCCAGATTTGGTTCCTTTTTAAGATGTTTAGTCTATTAATCGAAATTGTTTAGTATTCTTTATACATTTTAGTATCAGCTTGCCAATTTCTACAAAAAAGGATGCTGATACTTTGTTGGAATTGCATTGAATCTACAGACCGTTTAAGGGGAGCGGCAGGAAATCTCCCCTCCTCCTGCCCACAGATGTCCGCGTCCTCGTCCCCGGAACCCGTGAGTGTCGGCATCCCGGTTTAGCGGGGTGCGCCCAGGTAACCGCGAGGGGCCTTCAGTGTGGGAGGGGAGGCAGACGAGGCGGCCAGCGTGGCTCAGCGGCAGAGCTCACCGTGTTCCTGCTGGTGTGGAAGGAGGGGGGTCTGCAGAGGAGAGGGGTCTCTGGACATGAGAAGGTGGGACACGGAGCCCCAAAAGCTTCCGAGAAGCAGACAGTCCCCAACACCTTGGTTTTGGCTCAGTGAGGCCTGCATCACGTTTCCTGAACTGCAGAGCTGTGAGATAATAAGCTTGTGGGGATTTTTTTCCATTTGGTTTTTTTGAGACAGGCTCGCACTACGCAGTTCAAGCTGGCCTTGAACTCACCGTGTAGCCCAGGCTGGTCTCCTCCTGCCTCAGCCTCCTGAGTGCTGGGATTACCAGCACGTGCCACCACGCTAGGCCATTTGTGCTATTTCAAGCCATGTAATGTGCCGTGATCTGTCACAATAGCCTTAGGAAACCCGCGCAGAGGTAACTGATATCTTCACAATATTGAACTTCCCAATCTATGAGCATGGTATGGTTCTCATGTAGATAGATGTTCCTTAATTTCTCTCCGTAGTATTTTATAGTTTTCAGTCTAGCAATCTTGTACATATTTCATTAAAATTATTCCTTAGTATCTTATATTTCTTGATGCATAGAAGATCTGCTATTTGAAGCAGAAATCACCCAAGCCATAAATTAGAAGAAACCATTGAGCAAGCCTGGCACGTTGCTGGGCAGAGTGTGAGCTGGCATGAGAAAGCGCCGGTGTGACAATCTCAGGAGGACTGTGCTGTCCTGGACAGTCTCTCCAAGGCTCCAGCAGGTTCCGGCTGTGAAGAACCAAGAAGGACCTCCTGGGGGTCTGGGGGGAGGAGGGGAAGAGCAATTGCCATGAGCATGCAGTGTCCTCCATAACGACGGCCCGCGCTCCACGGGGGAGACGTCTGGAGCCTCAGCCCAGTTTGGGGAAGAGCATGCTCCCCACTGGGGCCCCTGCTGGCCTGCCTAACTCATGGAAGGGGGATAAACAAGTCAGCAGGGACAAAAGAGTCAAGAGAGTAAATTGGAGATGTTGCAGTCAGGGAAAGGAGAAGAAGCACAAGGGAAAACACTATACTCCCCGAGAAACACTTGCAAGAGAAACGGAGATCTCAATGGAAGAATGTAGACTGTTCCCACCCCACGGCTTCCCGACACCCCAACAGAGCTCCACGCGAGGACTGCGGGTTACATCAGAGCAGCCACAGTGCTCTTTGGAAGGGGGTATAGGGAAACCCAAAGCCGAGAAGGGAGACAAGAACAAAAAACACCAAAGGAACCCGAAGGCTCTAATATCTGTAGCTACGGCAAACATAAAGTCCTAACTAGACTGCCATAAATTCTCACATTAACGTCCTGTTTACTTCCTACTGCAAAACATGTTCAGCTTTTTTCAGAAAACTCATGGAAGGACATAACTGCAAAAATTATTCTTCCAAAATCTCCGTGTTGCCTGTAAGGCTCTTCTGGACCTCGAGCCGTCCTCCCTCCCTCCACCTTGTTAATAGCTCAGCCGCCTCTTCTTACCCGATAAACTGGCCAGGTTTTTGGCAGATCTTCTCCTCAATATGCCCATATCCAGAGCCAGGCTTTGTCCTAGCAGCTGCTGAAGCTTGCTGCTCGTTATAATTTCTTCTGCTGAAATAAGTTCACCAACTCTTCTGTTGTTCACAAGTATAATTTTCTTATTATTTGGACTTTTCTGGTGCTACTAGAAAAGTTGCCTGAGATCTCTTTGTCTTACGCACCCCCTTCCTTTTTAAAAAATATCTTCCCTTCTGTTTCTCCTCACATTCCTGCCTCAGTGGTTCTCATCTCCATTTGTTAATTGCATGCCCCACTCTTAATCGTGCTCATTATTAAATGAGTTGCTTGTTTCCTTAAATCTTGTTTCAACAGGTCAGAAGGAAGGTTCATGCCTCCCCTTGTGCTACACATGTAACTTAGTCAACACTTTACTAAGCAAAGTTTACTTTTCTTTGTTATTTAACACATCGTTATAGAAACAGACTAGATCCCGGATCTAAGAACTTGTGACCTTTCTTTCAGGCTGTGAACCGTATGTACTCTCCCACTCTTCTTTTTTTCTCTCTCCCAAATGATCAGTCCTCATGATCAAAGGCTTTCACTTAGTAACCATTTTATGTCCCAATTGCTACCACTTAAAGGAAAATAATTTTAAAATTCTCGATCTGTTCTGGGGTCATAGTTTTTGAACTGGGAGAGATGAGTGTGGGCTGCATTAGAAGTTAATGCTCACCTGCTGCTATCCTAAAGTGATTCGGGGTTGAAACCAAGCAGGAGACAACGGCGATGCTGACGTCAGGTTTGCTTGCCTCTCTCTGAAATTCTGGCAGGAAAATGCAAGTTGTGACCATCTTTAGACCTCTTAAAAATTAACATAATGGTTCAAGAATTACTTATGCATAATTACTAGAAAAAGATCCTACTTACACTGCGCTAATTCAAAAGAAGTTTATTGTAAGGTACACAAAAGCATCTCAAGGTGTCTAATGTTAGCAAATACAACAGACTTTCACAGAACCAGAGAGTTAATGGATCAGTAAATTCTCCACCTCACTTTTGCTTTCCTTCTCTTCCTGTCTTTCTGGCTTCGTAGTCCCTTGTCTCTGCCACACACGCTTCTTCCCTTTGTCCTTTCGAATTACTCACACCAAGTGCTTCCGTCTCTGGTTATAAACACTGCTTCGGTCTGCACGTTAAAACCAGGAGAGAGCATGTGACGGGCCTGGCTGTGAAGAGAGTCCAGCCTTGGGCTGGCCAGCTCACTGCGAGACAGTGTCCAGTGTCCCTTCCAGTTAGTGCCCAACATGCCTTTCAAGAAGGGTGCATCCGCTTTCCATAGTTGTGACAAAATATCCGAGGAAATCAACTCGCAGACGTAGAGGTGTCCCTGGCTCTCAGTTCCAGGGTCCCGGCCCGTGCTTGCTTGGCCCCATTGGCAATGGGCTTGTGCCAGGCTGAGCATCATGGGGCTGCGGATGGTGGAGGCAAGCCGCTCGCTTCACGGTGGCCATGAGGCAGAGAAAGCCCGTGTTACACAAAGCCCCTCGCCCACCACTCACAACAGTGTGAACCCACCAGTGCTTTAGGCCACGCACGGTGTCAGCACTGCTGCCCTGTGGACTAAGCCTTCAACATGGGAGTTTTTGGGAGGCACTGCAGATTCAAACCATAACAAAAGGCTGTGGGCGGCAAATAAACAGTAGGCTGGCAGATGACAGCCAGCGCTGGACAAGCTAGTGTTTATTTAACTTCTCAATTACTATTGCCACTATCAGTAGTAATTTACCTTTGGCCTTGAAGTTTGGGACAGATTCCCCCAAGAGCAGGCTATGCCATCCTACATAGACAATGTTATTGCATATACATTTTGATTATAATTTCTTCTAAATTATTCATTTTATAGATGTTATAGAAGACATATAATTAAATTACATTATTCCATGAAAAATCATATGTATCTTAATAAGTGTCCTCAGTGCCTTAGAAAGGAGATTGGGGAAACCAGAAAGATAATTCATTATACCTATATTTATGCTTTTGTTGCTGGTAGTAGTATTGGAGGCTAAGATAAAACTTCAGTCTCATGATTAATAGTTTTTTCTCTTAAAATTTATCAGTTAAATGTTATAATTCTTGATGAAACTAGTTGAGAAATTAAAAGTCTCATCTTTACTCATATATATTCTCTTTTCTGGTAAGCAACATTAAATCATTTACTGTACTTAAAGATTATGATTGAGTCTTTTCCTTTAAAAATAAAACCCTCACATTTTCAAAATTAGAAAGAGGATAAAAATAGTTAATTCCTAAAAGTAAGACCTCAGTAATTTCTTTTCAATGCTAAATAATTACCACAAAATTATCTTAAAGTCTTTTAACTTCTCTCTCTTCCACACACACACTCAATCATAGAAATTTGACAGCTGGCTCCTGACACAAATGTGTTTAAGAATTCTTGGTTGTGTGGCCGTGAGGTAGCCATTCATAACGGTCTGTGGCCCGTGCTTCACCTGGCCGCAGTACTGCTGCAGCCAGCCCGCCCACTGATCCTGCATCGTGAGCGAGTGTGTGGCCGGGGAGAGAAAATTACCCTGAAGAGCACGCAGTTAGAATGGCCTAGCTGTGCAAAAGGAAGGAGTTGAGCAACTCCTAGACTGAAGAGCAGGTGCCTCTGCAGGCGGCTGTGGGGTCTCCCCTGGCTCCCCGCTGGGACGCAGGCGATGGGGGGTGCGTTACTAACAGCGTGTCTCTCTCCACACTGCGCCACGATTATCCTGGACTCTGCAGGGTCAAAGGCTGCATTCCTTAAGAATGCGAGTGTCAAGAATGTTCTTAAAATTATAAAACTGACTTAATATCATAAAAAGACAGGTTCTCCCGAAGGAGATGATGTCTTTCTAGTTAATGGGCCCCTTCTGAAACTCCCACATTCTGACTCTCTGCGTAGGTGCAAAGAGAGGGGAGACGTAAATTTGCTTGGGTTCCCAGGTCTTGCTCACACCCTGGCTTCTCTGGGATTCCTGGTGAAAGAATTCACTTTGATCAGGTTCTTCAAAGCCTCTAGTTACCTACAAACTAAGGCTTACAGACACCAATTTACGATCATAATTTAGAGACTGAGTATTTAAGCATAATACTATAGAATGAATGAGAATAATTAATACTAATATTACGTATTCATGGCACCTCAATTTTCGGAGGGCTTCCGTGTACATTATTGAATCCGACTTCCCCACCCCTCTTTGCGGCAGTCTAAGAACCTAGGGATAAGAGGACGACGTCCTGCTTGCTCATCGCAGCCTGGCCTACTCCCTAGAGAGCCTTCGCCACACCTCCCGTGGTCCCAGGCCTCTGGGGGGCACTTCCCCCGGGCATCCAGCCTGCGCCCCTCTTCACCTCAGCTCTCCCTCGGTGGCCTTCTGTGCCTCCTCCAGACATCCTCGGATTTAGTCTGAGTGGCTTTCTGTTCCCCAGTTTCAACCACTAACTGGGGCTTTCTTTTTGCCAAAGCGTCCTCCTTCCCGTCCACCCCTGGAGTCTCTTCACACCCCAGCACTCCTAAGAGTTCTGGGTTGCCATGTGCTGATGTTGTCCTGAGGCTTCTTCCGGTTTACCACTTCTCTCCTTACGCAGCAGCTCCGTTAACCCCGTTCAACGTGACTGTTACTATGTTCAGTATGCTGCCGCCGCCCTGCTTTGCTTGCTTGTTTTATTTTGTTTGGGTGTAATGTTATCTAGCTCTTTGTTTTAACAGATTTTACTCATTTTATTCTCAGATGCATGTTTTCTTGCTTTCTCCGTCTCTTTTTGCTCTACTATGACTTAAGACACGAGGACCTCGTCGAGCGGGGTCTGTAACCCTCTCCCACTTACTCAGGTGAGTGGAGGGGCTGACGGGTCTCCTGGAAGCCCCCATCTCTAGTTCCGTCTCCTGGGGATTAGGAGGCGGGGGCCACAGACATTAGTCCCTGGCAGCAGGAATCTTTTCCGTCTCCTGTGGTTTTTAGAATTATCACTTTAATCTTAAAATTCACAAAATCCACCACAATGTGTTTGGGTTTCTTTCTTTTAAAAAACAGTCCTGCTCAGTACTCAAAGAATTCTTGGAACCTAAAGTTTCTTCAGCTCAGTGAAAATTTCCAAAGTTTTTTCTTTTTAAAAATGTCTTTTTTTATTTTAATGCAGAAACTATATCCGAATACATTACGTTTCACTTTACAGTCTTTGATTGTGGTAAAATGTACGCAGCATAAAGCCTGGCTTCGGTCTTTTTGGTTCTGCAGCTCTTGGCACTGAGGCCATCGCACCACCACCACTCAGCTTCAGACCTTTCCACCATCCCAGACTCCAGGCCCAGGGCCAGTCAGGAGGCACTGGCGTCCTTCCCCTAGTGACGGGCATGCTCCTTTCTGTCCCCGTTAGCTGGGCTCCTCCAAGTCCCTAAGTCCAGCGTGTGTGATGGCTCGTGTCTGGCTTGTCTCTCGTGGGCGTGACGACTCCAAGCTTCACACAGGTGTGCGTGTGGAGGAATTTCGATCCTTTGCCCGCCCTCTCCCTGCCCGGGCTCCCGTCTGGATCGCTGCCCCCGTCTTTCCTGTCTCTCCATTTTCCACCTATTTTATCTCGTTATGTTTTCTGCACCCTGGGAGATTTCCTTGGCCATATATTTTAATTTACTAATTCTGTCTTCTGTTATGTAAACCCTGTTCTTTGGGCCATCTGCTATTTATTTTGGTGACTCTATTTTTAATTTTCAAGGATTCTGGTAGATCATTTTTCACAGCCATCTGTCCTCTCTGGCTGTGATGAGTATTTGACTCGTGCATTTTGTCTGTCAACCCTATTTCCTCAGGGATTAGTTCTTGTGCCCCCGAATGTGCCCCCTCTCTTCGCCCATGCTGTGAGTGTTCCCTGCTCTCTCGGCGGCTGGTTGAACACCCAGATCTGGCCCGACCTGGGTGGGCAGCCGGAGTCACTTCTGCAGCCCCAGTGAAAATCCTGCTTTCTGAGCCAGAGGGAAGCAGAGGGAGCAACGTGCGCCAGCGGTTACCCAAGTCACTGGGTCCTCACTGGGGCTCTCACAGTGACGTGTGCTGCCCGGGGAGCTCCCTGGCCTTCCGGTCCCAGCAACCATCCCAGGAACATCATGTTCCATCTTTCATTTATTTGGCCATGGAAGACTGTTCCTTACAGGCAGGCACCAGAGCCGGCAACTCCAAGAGCAGGGGCCGGGACGCCCTTCTGCCGGCGCCTGCTGTCCTCCATCTTAGGGATTTAAGGTATTTCTGGGAAAACCGCTCCCTCCCTCCCTCCAGTCTACACTTCCTTCCTCCCTCCCTCCCTCCCTCCTTCCTGCTTGCTCCCTTCTCCCTAACTCCTTTATATTTCTCTTCTTCTCTTTACTTTTTTCTGTCTCTTTCCTGGAGGAAGAAGTACTTTCTTTCAATTGCCCGGAGTTGCGGGTTCTCCAGCTTTGGCAAGATTTGCCGTTTGCTTTGTACCTTCCAGAGGTTCACTACTTGCTTGAAGTTGCCCCCTTGGTTTCTCAGCACTATAGTAGAATTTTCTTTCTTATTTTGATGTTACTTAGGACATTTTGATTGGATTTATAAAGGGAAATCTATTTATTCGGTTAGAAGATTTTAAGTTGAAGTTTTCAGCTTAAATTGCATCCCTAATTTCATTTCTTTCCTCAGGGCATGTCAGTTACCCCAAAGGAGGGTCTCCCTGCTGCAGTCACACGTGCCTGAGCCACACTTGGGTCCTGTCCACCTGCCTGGAGCCTCCCCTCCCGCCTTGCTTCCTCAATTGTCTTCTTCCACTTTAAGGCCGCCCTTTTTACCCACGCTCCAGTCACGATCCCCGCCTGACTCTTCTTGGCCCCCGAGCTCCTGTGCTGTCTCGTGCGCAGCAGCAGCCGTGAGCAGGGCAGATGCTGGTGAAATGCGAGAGAGCTAGAAGACGTTCTGCCCTGCTAAGCCTCCGGGGGCGGGTGGCGAGACTCACACACCTGGAAAACATTACAGCATTCCGTTCTCTTGTAGAGACGCACGAGGACGTGGCTGACCCTTCGTCTGGCAGCTGGTGGGAATCTGGATGGGTCTAGGGGGACTGGGGCTCCCTGCGTGCCAACACAGGACCGTTACTGGGAAGGAACCAGAGGAGGGTGGCAAAATACACGGCAGGGTACCTGGGCGTGCTGGGGCACAGCTGTCCAAAACAGTTGAAACACTTTTAGAAAGCCAGAAACCGAGGAATTCTTTTGCCTGTTAGCTCTTCTTTGACGTTGGTCTTCTCTCGCTCTCTGCAGTTTGGATGCCATGCGCCGTTCCCGACAGGCCCCTTCTCTGGCTGGGTTGGTACAGAGCTGGGCAAAGGCAGCAGCTGCAGGGCAGAAATAAAATCCGGGCACAAAGTTAAAATTCAAAAGTGACCAAGTGTGGAAATCTCCAGCATCTTCAGGAGACACCGGGAGGGGAGGGACGTAGACTTTCTGCTGCCATCTGGCTTCTGTGTTTGTTATTTGAACCTCAGTTTTGTGTGTGTGTGTGTGTGTGTGTGCATGTGTGTGTTTGTGTGCGGGCACAGGCACAAGTGTGTGCCATCTCCATTATTGGCTCCTTGGGTATGGAAAGTGTGCTTTTGTGTATACACTTGCTGTTTTTTGTTTTTTGGGGTTTTTTTTCCCTGCAGAAAAAAAGCTTTTTATTTTATTTTATTTTTTATTTATTTATTTTTTAATTTACCAAGAACATATATTGGTACACTGTATACATAGTGATCACATTCATCATAGTTAATTTGTATCTGTACATGATACATCTTGGTTCCCCACCTTCTTCCCCACCCCTCCCTTCCACTCCCCCTACTTTCCCTATTTACAGTAGCTTTATTTACATTCCCCCCTTTTCCCCTTTCTTTTCTTTTTCCTTTCCTTCTTTTCCCCCTCCTCCCTTTCTAATTCTCCTCCCTATTGAACGTTATCTTTCTTTTACTTAGTATCTATTGTACTTTTTTGTTCTTATTTACACTTATGGTTTCTTATATCAGAGAAACAATTCGATGTGTTCTCATGAGTGTCTGATTTATTTCACTTAAGAGTATGTTCTCAAGGTGAATCCATTTACCTATAAATATCTCAAGTTTATTCTTTTTATGGCAGAGTAATACTCCATTGTATAGAAAAACCACATCTTCTTTAGCCATTCATTAGTTGTTGAACATTTGGGTTGTTTCCAAGACTTAGCTATTACAAATGTGTTGCTGTAAACATGGTTATACATATATCACTGTGGTACAGTGTTTTTAATTCTTCTGGGAAGATACCAAGCAGAGGAAAAGCTGGGTCAAATGGAACCTCTAGTTGTAGTTTTTTGAGGAATCTCCACACTGATTTCCACAGTGGTTGGACCAGCCTACATTCCCACCAACAGTGGAGGAGGGTTCCTTTTTCCCCACAGCCCCGCCAGCATTTGTTATTGGTTGATTTCTTGATGATAGCTGTTCTTTCTTGAGTGAGATGAAATCTTAGTGTCGTTATAATATGCATCTCTCAAATGACCAGTGATGTTGAACATTTTTTCATATATTTGTTTGCCATTTGTGTTTCTTCTTCTGAGAGGTGTCTATTCATTTCAGATGTCCATTTTTGGATTGGGTCTCTAAATTTGGGGGGGTCTGATTTTTTGGGGGGTCTGATTTTTTTTGAGTTCTTTATATATTCTAGATGTTAGACCTTTGTCTGAGGAATGGTTGGCAAAAATTTTTTTCCATTCTGTGGGTTTTCATGCCACTCTGTTGGTGATTTCTTTTGCTGTGCAAAAGCCTTTTAATAGAATGTGATCCCAAGTGCTGATCCTTTATGCTGTTTCCTGTGCAGTCTGAGTTTTGTTCATGAATTTTTTTCCTACTCCTATGTCTTCAAGAGTTCTTCCTATCCTGTCTTCCAGTAGACTTAGTGTTTCTGTTTTAATGTTTAGATCTTTGATCCACTTCGATCTTAGTTTAGTACCTAGTGAGAGACATGTATCTAGTTTTAGTTCTCAGCATGTGGCAAGTCAGTTTTTCCAACACCATTTGTTAAAGAGGCTGTCTTTCTTCCAGTGAGGGTGTTTGGCTCCTTTGTGGAAGATGAGGTATTTGAGTGTGTCTGGAGTTGTTTCTGCATCTTCTAACCTGTTCTATTGGTCCTGGGGTCTGTCTTTTTGCCAGTACCATGCCGTTTTTAGCACTGTAGCTCTATAGTATAATTTCAAGTCAGGGATTGTGATGCCCCCTGCCTTTGCCCTGTTGCCCAGAATTGTTTTTGCTATTCTTGGTCTCTTCTGGTTCTGGATGAACTTCATGATTGCTTTCTCTAATTCTGTGAAGTATGCTGTTGGTATTTAGATTGGAATCACATTAAGTCTGTATAGCAGTTTAGGAAGTATGGCCATTTTCACTATGTTGGTTCTTCCTACACAAGAACATGGGACGTCCTTCCATTTCCTGACATCCCTTTCAATTTCCTTTTTTAGAGTGCTGTAGTTTTCGCTGTAAAGATTTTTTGCTTGCTCTGTTAGATTCCCACGTACCCTGTTGCTTTACTGCCCACGAGTCCTGCACAGCACATAGAGCAGTGCTCTCGTTAGACCCGCTCTGAGTGTCTGCTGATGGATTCGCCTCCCGACTTCTTCGTGAGTAGGAGGCCCGTCCTCTCGAGATGTGTGGTCGGGGAAGAGGTGAGTTTAAAGACACACCGACCTGTTGGAGGACGAAATCCACAACACGTCTACCCTGCAATTGGTTATTGAAAATGCTTTATTTAATATCATCAGAAAACATATACACAAATACAAATACACATCATAGAAAACATAACCAAACAAAGTGGGTTAAAATGATTTCCCTGTGTTGCTTAATAGTCACTGATTTCCTGATCTTAGATGTGTGCGCCTATTTTGCTTTCGCCTGCACGGAATCCCTTCCCCTTTCTTTGGGTAAGCAGCACCCTGACGTTCCCTTGAGGACCGTCCAGGCCTTCGCAGATTTGGTAGAACTTTCAAGCCGCACGTCCCCCTCCCTTGGCCAAGACTGCACCCGGGATAGATTCTTCCTGGACTTTGAATGTCAGGCCACCTTAACAACCGGAGCTAATCAGTCTCTTTCCTGCTGTCCCCACAGGCTGTCCATCAGATTCTGCTGCCCCGATTGTCATACTCGCTGAGCTTCCGTTCTTTAAGGTCTTTTTCAGTTTTTGGACTCCCTCAAATCTGGTGAATTTCTTTTTTGCTGAAGTAACCAGACTTCATTTCTGTTGTCTACAACTGAAGAACTCTGACAGGTACAGCTTCTATACAAATGCTCTTTGTTTAGATTTTTCTATAAATATTTGATAAATTAATAACAATTTTGGATGGAACATCTGCTCGAATAAAATTGGCTTCCTCAACCAGTAATAATCTACTAAAGTTCTGGTTATGCTCACTTCTACAGCCTGCGAATTAAATGAATGGAACATACTCAGACAGAAGGTGCACAATCCTGTCCCTGTCTTTGTTTGTCCTCTGGTGACACGTCCTCTTCTGGTACAAAGACTAGAGAACTAGGTCTCAATGTTATGCACAACCGCAGGTTCCTCGCCCCTTTCTGCTGCTGCGGACCAAGTTGCCAGCCGAACAGCCCTTCGATCATGGGGACCAGACTCCATCCCACTCCCCTGCTGCCAGTCACATCCTCGTGGGAGAACAGGACAGCTCACCCTCTCAACACCACAGAGCTGCCCCCCATGGCCTGGCTACTCACTCTGGTCCTGATGCAGCCCCCGGTGGCCATGTCCAGTGTCCCCCGGCCACGAGTGAATGTGACTCTGTACCGCTGCCACCAGCTCTTCCATGCAGCTCCCCATGTCCTGAGTTCCACACCCCTACCCCAGAGGCAAGCACCTCCCTCACAAGGCAGGGAACAGGTGTGGCTGAGATGCCCGCCACGGCACAACCCAAGGCTCTCCCCAGGCAGAGGAGAGCAGGCTGACCAGGACACAGAGCCACAGCAGGGTGAGCCATTCCCTCGGCTTGGCAAACAGCGCGAACTCCAGCAGGCGATGCAGAGTCGCGCTCCAGCCTTGGTGGGGAGCCGAGTGGGCCTCGTGCATGTCGGGCTGTGAGGAGGCCCAGGGCTCTCCTGCCCATTGTGCTTTTCAGGCCAGGTGGGAACCAGGGCTCACGGTGGCCCGGCCCACCAAGAGACCACGCTGGGCACTGGACCCGCACCAAGGTCGTATAAGATGCTTATCTTCTTTAGAATGTTACCTGTGTGTGTCGGCCTCTCGGGTGAGGATTTGATGGGTTGGGGTCCAGTCCACGTCTCTGTCGACCGCAACAAACCTGTGCCGCTCATAGCCACAGCAGAGGGAGACCGTAAGGCGGTTGCTTGACTAATTTGTGTTTCCTGAGACTTTCACTACTTCCACTCCTGTCAAGCCCCATTTCCACCTCTTTTCTGTCGGGTACCAAGGGTACAAGAGGCATTGGCTCCCTTTGGATATTGTTTGTTTTAATTTCAGTATGGGGTCTGCTCTAATGTGCTTATTTGGTGCTCCAGATCCTCACCCTCCAGGGCTGACAAAGAGACTTTGAGAGTAGAGACGCATTTAAATGCCGGCGTGCTCCTTCCGAGGCTCTGCGACGCGGGTGGCTCTGGACTCCGGCCTCCCTTCCCAGGTGGGCTGCTGTGGATGCTGAGTGGCCCCGGGTCTGGTGCTTGTGGACCCTGCTGTGCTCATCTCCACACCCGTCCTCCAGTGTGTGAGCTGGCTTCTTACTCATCGGGTCGCCGGATGGAGGAAGAGCAGGGAGGCCGGATCTTTGACAGGCCCCAAGAACAGAGCGGGAGGCGCCCTGTCGACTCCTCCAAGTACCAGCGGAGTCAGTCAGTGACACCACGGAACAGGACGTGAGGAGGCCGCCCGCCAGGGTGTGGAGACTCCTCGGGGGGGGACAGAGCGGGCTTGCTGCAGGTCTCTTCGGCAAGCTGTCAGCAGTCATGGGCCTCCGTGACGGGCTCCTCAGCTCCTCTCTCCTCACCCAGCTCCTCTCTCCTGCTTCCCGGAAGCACTTCCTGCCAGTTTTCCGTCGTGCTTTAGGAGATCAGCACGTCTCCTTGACACGGCAACTGGTGACTGATGATGGCTTCTCCTGTATTCTTCTCCGAGGCAGAAGCGTCTAACAAAGGGCTGCATCTCCTTAAAGAAAGATTTTCTGATGGCAAAATCTGCCTGAGCACATGGCTTAGAACCTGGACTCTACGATTATTCAGGTCCAGTTTATGTCCTGGACCCATCACTTAAATGTTATGAAATCTTAGGAAGTTACTTCATCTCTCTAAGCCTGTTTCCTCATCCATAAAATAGGGATGATAATACCTGTCTTATGGGCTTGTCATGAACAGCCCGTGTGAAGCCTCATGAAGCCCTGTGCTAGCACTCAATACATGTCAGTAGTTACTATCTTCATTACTGTGACTGTTGATCAGGACTGTCCCTAGGGGATTAGCAATGCCCACTTCTGGCAGAGTCTGTGTGTGTTTCCGGAGATGATTGACGTGTAGGCCAGCCAACTGAGGGGGAGGACCCATCCGGTCACGGGTGGCACCATCCAATGGGCTTGCAGCCTGGATGAAGGGAATAAAGAGGAAGTCGGCCTGCTTTTGAAAAACTCCATTCTGCTGAAGCAGGTGCATCTTTGACTGCTGCTATTGCTGGTGGATATCAGGCTCCAGCTCCTTCAGCTGTCACAGACTCGCACCAGCGACTCTCCAGGGAGCTTCCAGCCCTCCGTCTGGGGTTGGAGCTGCATCCTTCATCCCTCTTGTTCTACGACTCCCAGCTTCTTGGACGGAGCAACTCCTGCTCCTCCAGCTCTCCAGGGTGCAGGCGCCCGCTGTGGACGCTCCTGCCTCTAATCCCGGAAGCCAGTTACTTACCAAAATATCTTTTCGTTGGCACTGCTCATTTTATTTGTGTGGAAAGCCAGTCCAGTAACCACAAATGGAGAGTGAGTTTTGTCTGGTCTCGGGGCAGGAAGTGGTCTATCTAGGCGTCAGGGTCTTCACCTGCCTTGGGATGAATTCACTGCTCTCACGGGGGAACCAGAGCATTTCCTGTCTCTTCCAGAGGGGAGAAACTGCACGTTTCCCTGTTGAGGAGTTTCATTCTAAGAGGAAATACTTTACCTGTTTTGTGCATTGTTAAGTAGGGCCGGACTCCTGTCTTCTAAAATGCATATTTTAGGATCGACGAATTCAGATTTTTTTGAGTTTTTTTCACCCTGTTTGTCATTAAGTCTTTTCACCTCTTCCATAAAAATTGACAACATTTAAGATTTGGTAGTTCCTGGTTCCAGTTTCAGTTCTCATGTTCTCACCAGCCGGATGCTGGAGATGCTGAACGTGCCCTCCGTGAATGAAAAGTCGAGTGTCGCGGCCTTGTGTCTGCCCAGGTACCAATGACTTCAGTTCGGGAAGACCATGTCTGGCGTTCCTCCTCTGAGGCAGGGGCTTCTGGGACAGCTGCTTTCCAGTGCACGGGGAGGAAGGATTTCTGGCTGCTGTCGTCAGCCAGGGCTTTGCAGACTTCCTGCTGTCCCCCAGTTGGCGTTAATACATTCCCAATTGTCCATGGCCACCAGACTGCTCTCTGCCTTAAGAGGAAAGACAGGGATCAGTTTCCACAAACACAGACATCTCCATGTGTTCAGGGTTTGGTTAGTTTAAACACAAGCACCTGAACTGAAATGAGAAATCCTGAACGCCGAGCATCTGGCTAAAGCACAGAGGTAGCAGATGATGTGTCCCCAGGCGTGGAGAAACCTTTTCTCTGAAAGGGCTGCCTGGAGGAATAAACAAAGCCTTCCCTGGGAGGACTCTCAGCTGCAAAGTTTACATTCAGAGGAACTCTGGCGAGTCCTTAGTGATGATTCCAGTTTCTTCGTCTCTAACATGAATGCAGTTGCTCAAGCCAGTCTCACAGGCGAATTGTGAGAACTGGACGGGATACAAGATTCCATCCTATTATGCCTTCATGTTCAGAGATTAAACAATTTCTGGGCATTTATCCCAGAGAAACAAAAACTTACATTCATACAAAACCATGTACACAAATGTTCATGGCTGATTTATTGTAATAGCCAAACACTAGAAAAAACCCAAATACCCTCAGTCAGCGCATGATGAATGACTCTGGCACATGGTAAGTGAAGAATGCGGCAGCTGGGTGTACCCGTGTGAACCCCTGGGTGGGGCTGGGGTGGACCTCAGCTTTGTGCGGGGGCCCAGCATGCACTGCAGAGACCCCCAAAATAAGAGTCCAAGTAAAAAACTCCAGAAGTTTATAAGATTCTTGCAGTTTAAGTTATACAAATAATTCATGTCCTTTATAAATAAGTTTTGAAAAGCCAGATAAGCAAAAGTGAAAGCTAAAAATCAAAGAACCAATTAATTTCTGAAGTGAATTTGGAAAATAAATGTCACCTGAATCCCAGAACCACCTGGTGTTAATTTGGACTTTCAGCAGAAAGTTTACCAAGCCAGAATGTGGACTTTTAAGATAGAGGACTCAGCTGAGAATCAGCCCGATTTGCTTCTCTCCCTGTCTCTCTGTTCCACACCTCCACACAGAGATAATTAAGACTCAGAGTTTCACGCATCTGGATGAATGTTCATGCATAGCCCTATGACATAACTGGCTGATGGCCTCGGCAACAGGACGAAGGGCACACGTGTGACATCTTGGGGAGACACACACTGACTCAGACAGGCTGACTGGGATCTCAGAAGGGACTGTTCTGACGAGGCGTCAGCCTTGTCCCTGTGAAGGGCAGCAGTTGGATCTCGGGAATGAGATCACAGGACAGCAGTTCAGTGAGGGACTCGTCTGGTGATAGCTATAAAAAGAGGTGGAGTCCAGTGAAGATTCAAATGAGTAATCATTCCTTATTGAGTTCTTCTAAGACCATAGCGCTAGGCCACTAGAAAAGAATCTGGTATGCAACTGTCAGGTTTCCAAAATAGTTACTGGCATCTGTATTAGAAGGATCAAGCATGTGGCCAAACTATCGTTACGTGAGTATGCAGGAATGAAAGTGGCCCACGGGCCTGGCTAGTGGACAGACCGTCCTCCGTGGTAACAAGGTCGGGGCAATGCTAATTTATACTGGTTATATTTGGAATGTAAGCAGGTGCCGTAGAAAAGGATCGTCGACAGTACCACAGGGGTCTCCAGGGACAGCAGAGATGACTGGGCTTCCTCTGCTGGTCTGAATGCGGTTGGGCCCGAGCCGCCTTCCTGACTAATGCTGACATTTTAACAATCACTTAATCTTCAGGTCCGAGCTAACGTCTGATGCTGATGGAGCGGGCAGACACGCGAAGTAAATGGATTCCGTTTGCTCTCATCACCTGAGGGTGCAGATCATCAGGTCTGACAGCTCCAGGGGCTCTTCCTCCTGGACCCCACACCCATGTCTTCTTGGCACTTCCCAAGAGGCCTCTCACCCAAGCCCATGTAGCCTTGCAGTTGCAAAGAGGGAAGAAAGCTGGTGAGAACCCAGAAGCCAGAGCTGAACTCCATTTTGCTCCTCCTGTAGAAATTTCTGCACCCTGAAAACAGATGGCTCCTCTTGAAAACATCATTTTTGTCCTTTATCCAAGGGCAGTGGGTATGGGGGAGGGAAGGAATTACCAACATGCCCAGGAGGCCCAGAGTGTGGTCAGGGGTGCAGGGCGGGGCCATCTTCCTAACCCCATGCTCTTGTCGTCACCATGCTGGAGGCAGGACTGATGGCAGTCTCCACAGGTGGGCATATGCCCCTGGCTCACCACTCCTCTCCTGGACTTGCTGGGCTCCAGATGGAGCTGCTGCAGAGAGCCTCGCTTCTCAGGCTCCACGTCTTCCGCTCTGGCCAGGTCTGGTTTCCCAGCTCGGCAACCTCACTGGTGGGCAATTCAAACCAGAGCGAAGGAGCGTGTCTGTGCACCTCGCCCAAGTCAGCACTGCCAACATGCACCCTACCGTGTTTTCTACATGACTCCTCGAGCCTAGCCGCAGACTGGTTACAATGGATAAATCAGATGTAGATGGCTAGTCC
Organism: Hystrix cristata; assembly: GCA_004026905.1. NCBI lineage: Eukaryota > Metazoa > Chordata > Mammalia > Rodentia > Hystricidae > Hystrix > Hystrix cristata. Next base: position 36,548 of record PVJO010002153.1, on the reverse strand, counting down.
TGCTCAGCCTCCAACAGGGAAGTGGGATCAGCAGAGCCACTGAACCCCGAGTATGAGAAACAACCCTTGAAAGGGAAAGAGAAGGGCCCCACTTAATTACTGAGAAGAAGTAAATCTGACTGAAAAAGAGGATGGAGAACATATCCTGCTAGCATAGCAGCTAAACTTGAAGAACTGAATATGGACAACACCAGGCTTGGGCATATTTGGGGAAATTTGGGGAGGCTGCCATATTTTAGTCTATTAAATGACTCTGAGGAACTCCCTAAGAGAGGCGGCCTGGGTCAGTTAGGCTTCACTACAGGAGCAGACTTGGTCTGAATGTTTGTGAAGGACTCGCCTGGTAGGTTTGTGACAGCCATCTATGGAGTTGGGGGCTTACGAGTGCAAAGGGCTGTCTGTGCGCCAGAGAACTGGAGGACCCAGTTGCAGGTTGAAGGCCTGGAGGGCACCGTAGAGTCCAGCGCAGTCCCTGTGGAAAGGGGCTCGTGTTGGAAGGCTGGAGCGTCCACACCGGAAGCCTGAAAAAACTGCAGACAAACGTCCGAAGGTGATGGCAGAGGGGAAGTGAAACCTCCCTCTCCTTTTTCTTTTTATTCTGCCCAAGCTAAAGCCTATCGGTTGGTGTCACACACGCCCAGAGTGAGTCTTCCATCCTTAGTTTGCAGGCTACAGGTCAGCTGTCCACAGACACATGCAGAATTTGCTCCTCTGCTAGTAGGTTCTTACTTGAGTCAAGCTTCATATATCATAATTAACTATCACACAGCTCCATACTCTGAACCAAATTAGTAGTTCTCAGACACCGATGGGAAGGATAACCCTGGGTTTGGCAGAATATCTTGTGAGTGGCCTGGGCCTGGCTTTGAGCACCCACCAAAGTTCAAAGCAGATTTTCATCTGGAGGCTGGAGTGGAAAGACCAAATGTGCAAACCACCTGGAGGATGGGAGCCAGGAATCCAATTTCCTAGACCCTCTCTGGATGGGCCGAATCAGCACTTCGGGCAGTGGGACTGAGAAAGAGTGTGGGCTCCCTGTGATCCTGATGTGCCTGGCTGCCCCTACCTCACCCACTGTGTGTAACACACTGATACCCATGGAGAGGGACGTGCCGGAGGAGAGGAGGGGAGGGAATGGGCTCACAAAGAAAACGTCAAATCATATCCCAAAAGGGAGAAAGTCTAGTTGTGTTTTATAAACAGTCTCCTGAAAAGTATCTTCCTATACAAATACATGTGCTGGACGTGGCTTCTTGTTCCTCCCATTTTTTGATGCAGTGCATTGGGAGAATTTGCATCTATTCACATGCATGCACTTTCTCACCAATCCTGAAATCTAAGCGGGTGCTCTTGCAGACAAGGAACTACAGACACAGAGCGACCAGAGCAGCATCCACGTTCACATAGCCAGTAGCCCTGGGACTGGGCTTCACGCACCTCTTCCTGATTCTTACAACTCTGTTGTGTAGCTAGGAGAATAAAATGAATAACATTGGAAAAATATGAACAGGTCAGTTGTTGAAGTTAAAATTGTATCTGCAGAAGCGTCTCCACAACACAGAGAAATGGAGGCTCAGGAGGTCTCCAGGGAGAGATGGTGTTGCTCAGACTGACGAGGACTGGGGAGAGGCCCAGGGCAGAGGTGTGGGTGCAGCGAACCTGAAGCTGGAGGGAGACCCGGGGCCTTGAGCTGATGGCCGAGGGTCACGGTTTCCCCTCTGAGGCTCTGGGAATAGAAGTGGCCCATGCGGCAGCACACAGAGCTGTGTCTCTGTCCAAAGTCCCTGTTCTTTCTCTGCTCCCGCAACAGTATACGCCTTCCTTCCCTGGTACCGCGCTGTTTAACGAAACCCTGATATTATGCCTTTCTAGTTAAGTGCCCTCCTTGGAAAGTAATTTTTGTCACAATTAATTTGATGGATTCTGGGGACATGAAAGCTTTTTACATTAAACTAAATTGTTTCCACTTCTCTGCAGTCATCTGTTTGCTTCCAAACTGCATTCCCCAGGGTCCCTGGTTGGGTAAGATCTGTGATCTTTGCTGCCCAATGTGAACTTTAATTTGGGAAGAATCTCTCACTTTCTTGGGAGCTGTGTACAGCTGCTATTCAGTTTTTGTCTGCCTCTCCTCCCCCTCAATTGTCTTTTGAAAGAGAAATCTCATTTCTTTTGTTCGGGGAATTTGGGTTGCTGTTTGATTCTGAAAGAGCAGAATAGGGGAAATAAATGCTGTATTCCTACTAACTTCATCTTCTCTGAACACAGCACAGCGCACAGACATCCTGACTCAGCCAACCACTGTCCACATTCCGGGAGAATCCACTGGGCCTCTGGGCGCTCAGGTAGCTGAGTGGCAGCACTGCCTTCCTGTGAGATCTCATTAATAGAGACTCCATCCAAAACACCCTAAACAAAAAGTCCACAGATGTTTGGGAAAATGCACAATCACTCTCGGCTGATTAATTTAGCATCCTTTAGAGTCACTGTGGACCACTAGGCCTGTTTCATGCTGGAAGCTGTAACCTCCCCCACCCCAGCCCCATGAAGCTCCATTTTGACACGTCTCAGAGTGAGGCAGAGGATGCCCCGAGTATGAACAGAAGAGCCAACCTGAGCATTATTGCCTCCCTGACAAGGGCATCGGCACCTGGGAAGAAGCCTGCAGTAGCAAAGTTGAAATGACCAGGGAAAGAAAAACGACACGGGGAATTCGCAAAGCATTTCCTGTCTTGCCGTATTATGTATTTGTGAGTTTTTGAATAATTACAATTTTTTTCTATGTGATGTGTTCACCTAGAAAATAAACCTTTCCAGTTTAGCTCCCAATAAAATGAACAGGAAGGCGTATCTATCTAAAATCTGACAATACTAAATTGTATATTTGTTTCTTACTTCTAGTAAGTTTGTCTATGTACAGCAAGGATTGATACACTTTCTATAAAAGGTCAAAGAATCTATGTTTTAGGTTTTGCAGGTGGTATTGTTTTTATCGCGACTAGTCAACGCTGCTATTTTAACATGAAAATGTGTATAATATATAAATGAATGAGCCTGGCTTTATTCCAACAAAACTTTATTTGCAAATTTTGCTAGTAATCAATAGGAGAAAATAGCTACCATTAGTGAGAAGATATTATGTGCTAGACATTGTGCTAAGATATGTGAACATTGTCCAGTGGGCATGACTCCCATTCTGTAGGCTGAGCAAGCAGCCTTAGAAAGCCAAAGTAACTTACCCAGCCCCACACGCCCGAGCAGTGGGGTCCTGTGATGGCCTTTCTGCAGTGGCCATGGCATGGCAGTTGGCTGGCAGGACCGCAGTGCTGTGTTCGTGGTGCATCATTTATGAATGCCTGGGCTCAGGATTCTGGGAATCGCATCGTCAGTCTCAGCGGGAGTGGAGATGCGCTTGACTTGGGGCAGAACTGTGTGCAGTGTCCTTTATATCCCCCTGAGCTGTACAGGAAGTGGCCTGGAGTGAGTGTGCTCCTGTGCTCAGCCCCAGTCCGCATCTCAGTCTTGGCACTCGTCATTGTGTCAGGGCAGGTTGGCGAGTGTTTCTGTCCCTCGGTTTCCTCATCCACTGAACAATGACTGTCTTGGTCACTTTCTCATCACTGAGACATGAAACTTGACAGCCATAATTTAAAGGAGGAAAGGTTTACTGACGGTCACAGTCTGTAGTCTTCTGGTTCCAAAGCAGAACAGCATGATGGAAGAGTCTGGGTGGAGAAAAGCTGCTCACATCAAGGTATTCTGGAAGAGGAGAGAGGAGGGAGGAGCTGGGAAGGGAGAGGAGCTCTTCTGAGTCACGCCTACAGTGATTGCCTCTTCCCAGCAAGCTAGCTATGATGTCCCCACAATCCAGTCACTGTCCTCAGGTCCAGAGAGCTTTAGGGGATATCTAGATATGAACCATAACAGGCCCACCCTGCCCCATGCTTCTCTTCTCCAGGCCCCTGTTGTTCATTTACACCAGCTTTGCTGCAGAGAGTGGGGCCAGCCCTTCCCACAATTCCCCTTGGACTCGCAAGCACAAGTAGCTGTGTTGAACTCATTTTCAGTGTGGAGGACCACACAAGAGAATTTCAGTGTGAAGAAGGAAACCTGCAACTGCATGTCCAAGATCACTGTGTCCAGTGCCCATCAGCCCGTGGGTGTCCCACTGGGTGACTCTTTCCTGGAATCCACACTAGTTGCCACTATTTAGAAAAACAGCAGCCTAAGGCATTAATAAAGCATACTGCTAGCTGTGTCTAGTGGGGCATGGAGGTGTGACTTTGGGGTCCCTATCTGGTCCCTCACCCCTTCCTCTCTGGTGCTGTTCCCCTGTTCCACCATGCCCTTCTACCATAATGTTCCTGCCTTGGGGGGGGGGTCTGCTAACCATGGACTGAACCTTCTAAAACCATGAGCTGAATTAAACCTCTCCTCCCTTAAATTGTGGGTGTCAGGTATTTGGTCCCAGCAACAAGAAAGCTGACTGATACTCCATGAAGGGAAAGCTTGTGTTTATGTTAGTGACTGATGTCCTTTTTCCTGGCACAGGGCTTGGGCACGTAGCGGAGGAGGCGCCATATGAGCACCAAGAGAGCTCAGTAGAGGTTGGCCCTGCCCATGAAGAAGGACACCCTGGTGACCCTAAACAGAACAGTGTTTACAAGGAGATTTGGATTCATCTGCTGGCTTCAACCAAGCCCAGGGTCCCAGGCCTTACCCATCCCTCGACCCCAGTCCCTGACACACACAAATTTCTGCTTTTGTCCTGGAATTCAGGAATTGCTGCAGTTATAAAAATAACATCTTTTCATCTCCAATATGTATTGAATATATCATTTTACATGGTCAGGATTAAGGTGTATCCATTGATCTGCATCCCATTTTCATTTCCTCGCTACCTTTGTCAATATATATTTGTCAGCATTATTTTTAATGACCATATTATATGTGATGGAATGTGGTAGATGCACACAATTTGCTTGATCATTTTTATTTATTTATTTATTTTTGGTTTTTTGAGACAGGATCTTGCTGTGTAGCCCAAGCTGGCCTAGAACTCTCTATGTATTTTAGGCTGGCCTCAATCTTGTGGTGATCTTCCTGTCTCAGCCTCCTGAGTACTGGGATTACAAATGTGTGCCACTGTGCTCAGTCTGCTCAATCATTCTTACTGCATATTTTGTTATTATAAATATTGTTGCAATGAACATTCTTATATTTAATTATTTGTTCACAATTTATGCTAGTTCCTTAAGATAGATTTCTGGGCATAAAATGACCGGATCAAAATATACAAATTTTTCATGGCCTTTGTACACTTGCCAAATTGCTGTTCAGAAAGATAAGTCCACATTATTCTCTCAGCAGAAGGCAAAAATGTACTTGTTTATCAAATCCTCTCCATCATTAAAACATCCCTATTAATCTGACAGATGAAAAATAAATTGTTAGTGTTATTTTACATTATACTCCTTTGATTACTAGCGAGTTGAAAGAATGTTTAAGAAGCCACGTTAGCAGCTATTGCTTCCAGCAAGGATAGGTTCTAAGCTATTAATCTGTGTGAGCTTTCTGCATATAATTTCCTTTAAGACCAATGCCCCTGCTGCAGAGCAGACGGCCACGATAGATTATGCAGCCCAATCTCTGCCATATGTTTGGTGCTTATTATTAAGTCCAACTACTGAGCAGAGAAAGACATAATGAGCCTTTTTGGGAATTATTTTAAGCCTTCAACAGTAAAAGGCCTAAAGCTGATTTATTTCCCAGAATCTATTTGCATGTGATGCCTTCAAAGTCTGGTCAGACTAAACGGCTAGGCACGAGTTCAGCTTTCCAGGACGGGGTCTGAGTTCTAGGAGAGCACCAAAAATACTCATCTCAGCACCTTCACACATCGCTAAGACACCAGCAAAAACAAAAGACTGAGTCACTCAGAAGGACACAGGACTGGGCACACATAGAGGCAGCCCCAGCTGTACGTAGCTCAGATACCAGTGGTTGGAGCTGAGGGCCTGCGTACTGGGCCAACAAACAGTGGACTGCACGGAGGGCACGAGCCTGGAACGAGGGGAGCACCCTCAAGTACAGATGCAGGGTGAGGGGACCAGGGTGGGGGACCAGCTCCAGCAGGAAAGCTGCTCCGCCAGGAGTTGTCCCAGGCTAGTCTGGAATCTGCGCTTCCCAAGCAAAGCAAGTCCTCTGATTCTCGAGCCACCCTGTGCTTTGCTGTGCTTCCAAAGCCTTTATTGCTTGGCAGTGGTGGGCGCTGGTTTTTACCTGCACATGGCAAGTTTCACCCTCACACTCACCCAGATCACTTGCTGGAGGAGTCTGCTCTCTGTGCGGCTGCTCTTGGATGGCACTTTGGAAACGCAGTCTGGGCTTGTCACACTCGGCCCTTCCTGACATGGTTCTCGAATGCCAGATGATAAACGCTGGCCGGGCTGGGGTTCTGCAAGCCAGCAACCCACGCGGCAACTCGGCGCCCAGCTCTGGAAACACATGGCAGCCCTGCTCCCTGACTTCTTTTTTTGTGTGAGGATTAATTAAAACCAGGAGCTTGTTAGTTGTACAGATAACAGCACTCCCGACCCCCCCCCCAAGCCTTCCTCAGCAGGCGGGAACCTGGAGCCAGCACGATGGAGCTGCAGGCAGAGGCCCGCTGCCAGTGTGCACGCTTGTACACACACACTGATTGTGCAGAGCAGGTGTGCACTGACGAACAACAGAATGACCATCCGGATGAACAAATGATTGCAGAATTCTCAATTCTGCCCTGACCAGTTAGGGACTCAGTGCTGGCTCCCACGCATGGGGGAATCACTGGGTACTTAGCCCTGTGCCGAGCGGTCCCCAGGCCTCCTCTCATTCATGCTTCATGACGCCTTGATGAGCTCCATGTTTTTCTGTTGTCAGAAACGTGGGCTCCCAAGCTCGTGCGTGCTCTTAACCCACGTCCAAGGCTGCTGCTTGCTTCCGAGGAGCCCGCATCACTGATGGGCTCCCTCTTTTGGGATCTGTGTTAAAATCTGATTCTGCTGAGTCTGCTGGATGCAGCCGGACCCGAGAGGGTCTCGATTTGCAGATGGGGAGTCAGGGTGGGCCCCAGGTCTGCAGTCATCCAGCGACCCGCGGAGTGAGGTGCCCGCTGCCAGCCATCACATCCGCATTCACTGCGAGGCTGGAGCCAAGCAGAGTTCTCATAAACCCAAACAGAGAGAAGGGGCCCTTGCAGTTTCTACAACCCACCGAAGCTCACGCCACGAGAGAACATCTCAGAGACTATAACTCCCACAGTGAAAATAAACATGAAGAGGACAGATGTGCGCGAAGTGCTTCCACTTGAGAGCGTCATGGAAACAGTGAGAACATGACGAAGCGCTAGTGTGCAGCGTCTGCAGCGCACCTGCGTGTGGCGTGTGAAAGCACCGACAGTGTGCCGCCGAAGGCTCCCGACACGCCGCCCCGGCTCATGCTCAAAGCTGGAGCGGCGCTGACACGAGGCATCAGTCATGACTCCCGCCGGCCCTGCCTGGCGCCCGGAGACAGAGGCCCCACTCGTCCCCTTCCTCATCGTCCCAAACACTGACAGCGCCCGAGGACTTCGCGCCTGCAGACGCGGCGAGCAGCTCCGGGCGAGTGACGCAGGCTCCGAATGACTCCAGCTGACCGACCGGAGCAGCAGGCCGGCGCTGAGCCCGTGATCCTGTGACTCTTCGGGAGCACAGAGCTCACAGCACCGCCGAGGGGTTCGCGCTCTGAACTCTGCACTCACGGAAGAGGCAGGGCAGCCTTGAGAGGAACGAGGAAGGACAGCGAGTCCCCCAACACTGAGCCAGGTCCCTGCAGTGACAGCCCTTCTGTCTGCTCGGGAATCTGCCCACCGGGGTGAGCACCGTGGTAAAGGACACAAGGGCGAGTGCCCGAGAAGACTGCACGGAGAGGCGTCTCGGGCTGCCGTGGGAGATGCTAAGCCTGGCAGCCTCCTCCCCATCCTCCGAGTCTTGGTTAATGGAGACCACTTCTTGGCTGAAGGGGCCCCCGTGTTCAGAGAGCCGGCCGAGTCCCTTGCGGCCCTGTCCTCTCAGGGAGAGCTCGAACTGTTCGGCTGCGACTGCTGAGCAGGTTTCTGGCAGCTGCGCTCCTTGCTACAAGATAATGAGACCCGAAAGGCAAAGAGCAGTGGAGATCACTGTGACCAAACGGACACAGCAACCGCGGTGGCTTTGAGTCCCCAGCTTGTGTCCTGAGACGTCTGTTCTGGCACCTCTTGGCACGGGGTACCTGCTGCAGCCGCTGTAGGACACGAACGGTGCTCTCCTCTCCCTTGCTGACGCAGTTTGTGTTGGGTTTCTGCTGCCTGTTCCTGGAAGAGCTCCGGAGTGAGCTGCGGAGAGCCTCCGGCCCGGGCGTGATCTTCTCCTCGAGAGTCGCGTGGACTCAGAGAACGCACAGCCCAGACACACCTCCTCCTTGGTGTCCACCTGCAGATCCAAGAACGTTTGTGGCAAACACTGGATCCCAGACACCGTTTTCTCTGTCTTTGGATGTCCACTTCTCTAGGTCACAAAATCAAAGGCGTCATTTTACAGAGCAAAAGTTGTAAATAGGAAGTGAAACAACTTGTCTGAGATCATATGGCTTAAGCCCAGCTTTGAGTCAATTGTTATGTTTTGAGGTTATAGAAATTAATTTTGGTATAAGCCTAAGATAATTAAAAGGAGAAAGACAGCTTTTATGTCCCAAAATATAATGTGGTCAATAGGGAAACGTAACTGCTTGTTGAGCTGGTGGCTGCTGATGGCAGCCGGTCACAGGCTGGAGGGGCCGGTCGGGCTCAGTGACTATCCCGGCTGCTGGGCCGGGACCGTCTCTCTCCCACCACACCCCTGTCGCCTTGGTGCCGGGTTGCAGACACGGCCCAGCGGTCTCCATGGCTGTGGAGATGGGTCCAGGAATGGGTGGTGAAAGAGACAACCAGTGACTACAGAGAAGTACGTGCTGTGTGATCAAAAATTACGGTTAACTGTAAAGTTAAAAATGAAAAACACATTGTCATAATCCCTCTCAGAATCTCCCTCTTGCTTTGAACACACTGATCCCATCGTTCTTGCCACTTTCTGAAGCAGCTCCCTTTCCTAGGGGTCCTTACAAACAAAGTCTTTACAAAGCGTGCTCAAAAATCCGGTGACTCCTGCTGCTGAGTGCTGTCCAGCAGGAAGGCAGCTCGTGAAAACATGACCCTGCGTCTTCATCCACCTTATTCACTGGCTGTGGCCCCGTGTGACTTCTGGCTCTTCCTCAAAGTCAAAATGACCATGAAAGGTGAACACTTTGCGTCCATTCAGGACATTGAGGCGGTCTGGAGAGCTCAACTAAAGACGCTCATGAAAGAGGACTCAGAGCTGCTGCAGAAAGTGGATAAGTGTACCGGAAGTCCAGGAGAGTATTCTGAAGGAGATTCATGGCAACACGTCTTTTACTATAATAAATGTTTCTAAATTTAAACTTTCACCCTGTAGTTTGACCACTCTGTGTGCATAGATTCCTCTCCTGACATTGACCTTTTTATTAGCTGTGATGGGGAGCACATTTCCCTCTCTGGTTATTGAACTGGGAGGCTGTGTGTCTGGAATGTACCCATTTCTCCTGCTGTCTGACAAAAACTTCTTTTCAATTGGAGAAAAGAAAAACATATACACACACAGAGAAACGGGTGATAGACTTGGGTCTTCATGGTCTTCACATCCCCAGAGCTGCCCATTTCTGAGCTCAGATCTGTCCCTCCCTTTCTCTCTTTATGAGAGTCGAAGAATGTCTTGTTACACCAGTTATTTTGATGGAAGTTTCTGACACTTAAAACTAAAAGAGCAGCTTTCAGTAGCTACTAGTAGCTTTCAGTAGAGTAGCTTTGATTTTATTTGTGACACTACATTTCTCTGTTGGCCTGGATCTCTAAAAGTTACCTGTCTATGATTGTCCAAGTTAGTAAGAATTAGGTAAGTGCCAAAAGAAAATCTAGGGGTAGATTTAAATTCAGTATGTATTCAAGGGGACAATTACACTAATGCCATGCGATATTCAAAAATAAGTATCACTAGACTTAACGAAAGACAAGTTTAATACAGAAGAAAATATAGAAGAAGGTTTAGCACACAATCTTATGGTAGGAAGCCCTTCAGAAGCAAATCAGAAACCTAGAAACCATGAAGAAAAATACTGACAGATTTGAGGAGGGAAATATTGAAAACTATCAGAACTTAAAAATTGTTATTCACAAATTTAAAAGGATAGTGACAGAATAGAAGAGTATGTTTGCAATACATAATTTATAATGGGTTGATGTCTATATTAGGTAAAAATCAATACCTTTGCTACGAATCAACAAACAGACATACTCCATGGGAAAAATAGACACGATCTATAAATAGGCGATTCCCAGGAGAAAACAGAGAAATGGATGATCAAAGGTAAATCGAGAAGAAGTGAGGCAGGAGACTAATACAAGTGAAAGAAAATCATGAAACACGGCCTCCCCCTGAGAAGCTCAGCTGCCCCCTGCACTGGTGGAAGCACACGTGTGCCTCAGGAGCGGGCTCCGTGTCCCCAGCACGCCGGGCCTGTGTTTCTTGTGACTCTCCCTCACTGAGGCTAGTGTTTGCTTGTAGGTTTGCTTTCCCTCGCTCCCCAGGGCTGCTGGGTCCTTCACTTTGTCTTAGCGACTAAGACCTAAATTCCCACCCTTGACCCAACACGTGTGCACAGAACGGCCTTTCTACACATGCGTGCTGAGTGAATAACAAGAATGTCGGATCTTCATGGGCGCTTCAGAATTAGTTCTCAGATTCTGTGGGAAAGTGTCAGATTTCCAATCTTACTTCGACTGTAGATATTGACTCGTATTATCTTACTCACATGAGAGAGTGGAAAGTTACACATAAAGTTCTATATTCAATCAGTTGTACCAACTTTTTGTGTCATCGTTGTGTGAATGTCAATTAGATTAATATTCCTGATGCCGTGAGAAAATAAAGGTAATTCCCGATGTTCCACTTGATGGATGGTTCACCGTTCAGTTGAGAACAGACTGTTCTTCCCAGCCGGTGAGGGAGAACGCGGGTCCTTTTCATTTCTTAAGGTCTGGAAGCCCCAGCACGAAAACTTACAGAGAGGTCATCAGTGGTTTCAAAATGACCCTGTGCCACAGGTCCTCGATGCCCAGCACTCCTCTAGGAAAAGCCACCAGCAAGTATAAGCCAAAAGCCACCAAAGGAGTCAGACAAGGAGGGAAAGTTTGGCAGTATCTTAACCAAGTTGTTCACTTACACGTTCCTTTTCAGACGTGTGTAAAAACGTGGTGTGATGAAAACCATGTTCACCTCTCAAAAGATTTTCTCAATAAATGTAAAATAAAAATTCTAAGTAAGGAGAAAGCAAAGCATGACGCTAGAGTTCACTTGTATGACTTCTGTCTCCCTTCACAGTGGTGTATTCAGTAACACTGTCTCACAGTCACTGACCGGTGCGATTTGATGGAAGACGGTAAGAATAACACGTAACACACGTGAATGCCTTAGTTTGTCCAAGGTGCTCTACGAGGCACTCTGTGTGCACTCTCATTTAATGAGTGTAATACCTCTACAAGCAGAACGCGCAGGGAGGGACTGAGAGTCGGCTTAGTTACTGACAGGACCAGAAACCCTGATCAGATCAGGGCTGCACGGCAAACGACTGTCTAGCAGGCAGCAATAGCATTTCCTCGGGACATGCACATCGTTCCAGTGAACGACCACAGTGCACTTCCGCGCGCATCCTGCTGACATTATGTCAAAGGCGAATTAAGTAAGCGTGAGCCTGCATCCATGTTCACCAACGATTAATACAAACATCTCTCGTGCAAATGGTACTCGAGTGTTATAGATGTGTGCGTATAGCGGGAGTGTTCATGGCGATGTGCATGTCCCCGCCAGTGACTCTACCGTGCAGCATGCTCCAGATGCAGCATGCTCCAGAGGGACAGACTCGGTCCAGCTGTGTCCCGCAATGGTGGCCGCGCACAGTTCACGCCTCCCTCTCTGGTGCGGAGGGTTGACACTGCCCTCCTGTGTTTTAGCGGCAGTTTGACTGTGTTTTAAAATGTGTCCCTCAGTGCCAGCTCACAGAATTGACGTAGCAGTAAAGAAGTGAGCTTGGAAGAGCCTTCTACCGGTGAGTACAAAGTCAAATTCAGAAACGCTGCAGGGCCGGCCATGGTGGTGCACACATAATCCCAGTGCCTGGGGGGCTGAGGCAGGAGGAGTGCTACAAATTAGAGGACAGTCTCAGCTACATAGTGAGTTCAAGTCCAGGCTGAACTGCATGGTGAGACCCTGTCTTAAAAAACAAAAACAAAATAAAAAACCAACAAAACAAACAAACAAGCAAAAAACGCTGTAGGTGAGAATCATGGGCATTTGCACAAGCACCGCAGTCTGAGAGACTTGCAGCTGCAGCCAGGATGGCTTGACTGCCCCTTTCTTCTCCTCCCAGCCTCCCGGCACACGCTTTGCTTTAAACCACCGAGATGGGCTTGACCTTGTTAGAAACACCACTTGAGAAACTGCTTTATTAGCTACAGAGTAGCTGCCAGAGAGTGGAAGTCAACAGAGAACAGGCTTTGAGACTTCTCGTAGCTGTCAGAGCTGTTAGCTTTGGCTCTTCTCTGCCTCCGAATGGCGATTAGCGTGGGTGACCCTGTGTCCACGTGACGGCCCCATCCATCCCGTCGTGTTTTAAAACAACGCTGCTTCCTTGTTTCCCTCTTTCTGCACTGCATCTCCTCCTTCCCACTTCTAGTGTAAACAGTTTGTGTTTTCCCTTTACCAGCCATCCTCAAACTCTGAGGGCATAGGAAGGTGTGTGCAGGCCACCCAGAAGCAGGGTTTCTAATACTTTCTACTTCAGATCCTGTCACTGCTTAACCGTTGTGTCATCTGAAGGTAGGTATTTATTGTCCCTACTGGTCAGGGAGAGGCGACAGGTGGTGGGTTGTGCATCTGATGCCTGGGAGGGACCCTGCTCCTGGAGACTTGACCTCTGTACTGGAGGCGGGATTTCTGCTCCCTGGTATTTCTCTCTCTCTGTCTCTCTCTCTGTCTCTCTCTCTGTCTCTCTCTGTCTCTCTCTCTCTCTCTCTCTCTCTCTCTCTCTCTCTCTCTCTCTCTCTCTCTCTCTCTCTCTCTCTCTCTCTCTCTCTCTCTCTCTCTCTCTCTCTCTCTCTCTCTCTCTCTCTCTCTCTCTCTCCTTCCAGTGGCAGGTGTTGGTAGGGTATTCTGTTCTCTTGCTCCTATCAGAAAGGAATTTCCAATCTCCTCTTTGTAAATATGAATCTGGCCTGAGTATGTGGGTGTCAGACAGCTGGAGAATTTATCTATAACAGGTTTAGGTCTAATCCTATTAAACAGTCTTCTGGGTCCTGTGAAATCCATTCTCCAAGCATGGCCCATGGAGAAAGGCAGCAGTCTTGCCTGGAAGGACTCACCCTCCTAGCTACACTTGACCTCAGGATCGTGTTTTGTTTTGTTGCATTCTGTTTCCGAGGGCCCTATTCAGGGCCGTTTCTCTTTGCTCCTGGGTGTTCCCTATTGAAGACTTTTTAAAAGTTTGTAAAAGAGAGAAGGCACTTGGAGTCAGTATGAGAGTAAATCAGTCAGTTTTACATCAGACTGTGGAAGCCGTCTTCCTGCTGTTTTCTGTTCGGAAGCACTGCACAGCCAGGACCATGTCGCTCTTGCTATGCTGAGTCCCCTTCCCAGGACTGTGGCGGGCAGGTCGCGACATCTAACACATACGTGCTGAACGAATGGTGAGGAACGGCAGTCACTTGGCTAAACTGAGACGCAGACTATTATGTGGTAAAGATGGTCGCTCATTTTCCTTGTTCTGATCATGGGTGACCAGGACAGGCTGATACAAATGTCTTGAAACCATGGGAGTGTGAACGTGACATTTCGCTATCTGAGCACAGAGGCCCATGGCTGTGGAATTACTGCATCCGGATTTGGCAAAATCAAATTACATGTAAAGGCTAATAATCCATTTTTAAAATCATCTTCATGGTTCTAAGTCGGCTGAAGGATCTTTGCGTTGTCACATTGCTCTGCTACTGTGTTAATTCAGTGGAGAGATGCGAGGAATCCTTCATTTTTTGCAGTGAAGGGTCATTATCAACCTGCTTCCTCCCCATTAGACTTAGCGTGTCCCTGGTGTGGCCTCCTCACTGTGACCACGGAGTTAAAACGTCGGGAGGCGAGCAGCGTTCGATTCGGTGCTGGCAGCCTCAGGGCCTCCCACCGTGACGGTGCTCCATGTACCAATGTGAACCGAGAGCCGTGGGCAATGTGCTGGACCCTTTCCACTTTTTATTAGTCTTCCCTCATTTTAATTTTGCTCTCTTTCATTTGTTTCCTTTTTTATCTCCTCAGCTCTTCTATCTTTGAACTTCTGTCAGTTTCTTTTTTCAAAAAAAAGTATTTCTATGACATTTGCATTAGCTTTCTTTGAGCAGTTCTTCAGTAAGTGGTGGTTATTTCTCCCTTTCCTGAGTGCCGTGTGTGAAGAGATTGTGTCTGCCCAGTTTCTGCTCGTTACTCCCTCCCGTGCTTTAGAAAGATCACCAAGCCTGCACCCGGCCGCCAGGCTTCCTGACCGCTACGAGGCAGCCACTGCCGTGCTAGCGCCACCCGCACACAGCGCTCGAGGGCGAGTCTTTCAGGGCACGGAGGCGTGGAAGGAGCGCGAATAGGGCCCTGGCTTACGAAGCAAGATGGTCCCGACTCACTTGTTCAAACAGCGTGACAGAATTGTTACTGTGCTGAGACCATTTAGCATAATGAGTTCATTTTATTGCAAATACGATGCTACCTTGTGACTTTGTGTCTTCTGTTGACACAGGATGGTGGCCTTTTCCTTCAGGGTGCCCAAAACTGACAGAAGCCACCCTTGTCTTCTGTTAGAACTTGTGCTTCAGAGATGCTGTCAAGGATGGCTGGAAGCTTGCAGATGCTGAATTAAGGAAAGACCAAGGATTATGCATCATCTGTCCTTTGTATCATCTTAATTAAATCGACGTATTTAAATATTGACAGTCATTGTATGATTATTGGAGAACTTTTCTGAATTCAGTTGCAGGCTAGAGAGGATTTCTGGGAATTAAGAACTTGGTAGTTCACATTTTGCTGGCTGCTCCACGGAGACAGAGTGATCTTACAATCGCTTTCCATTTCCCATCAAATTAAGCATAGTAATAGGCAAAATGTTCTCACCTCTCTTGCACAAATGTGAGGGCAAATTCCAAACAGAACTCCAGTAGTCGATAGATCTGTTCTCCTAGCTTCCCGGAGTGGAAGGATGGTGGGAGGTGAGGTATTGAGCAGGAGCCAGCAGGTTCTCTGGGTTCGGTGTGTCCTTTGAAATTATGGTTGTGAGAAAGAAGCTGATGACTCACACAATGAGCATCTATGATAAGAACACACAGGGATTTGATCTTTTTAGCCAACCAGGTACTCCTTGTTCCAGACCTTCCAGCAAAAGAAGAACCCTAGCTTCTTTCAGCATGAAGCTGGCCATGTGACCTCCCCTCATTTTTGTAATTAGCGTCTATATTCCCCCAAAGACTCAAAGGGATGCTCTGTCCCTGCCCCCTGCAGAACAACCCTTTGGGCACACTCTCAGGCCCAGCCATCAGAGAAGTGTGGTTCTGTCTTGGTGGAGCCCGTAAGTGTGTGCTTTGGTCCACACATCCATCCTTGGCTGTGTTGTGGCCAGAATGGCAGAGCTGGGGTGCCCGTGGATTGTGATGTCAACTTGACTGGATTCAGAAACTCCCAGATCAGTGAAGCATACTTATGAGTGTGTCTGGGTGGGCTGTGCAGGTGAGGCCTTGGCTACTACGTCTGGTCTCTGATCCCTTTGCTCTGGTCTGCTCCCCGCTCCGCCTCCTGCCACCAGGAACTGAGCAGCATTCCTCTACCTGGCCCTTCTGCCATGGTGTTCCTCCCTTGAAGCAGCCAACCATGGACCGAATCCCCTGGAGCCATGAGTCACATTTAATCTGTCCTCCTTTACATTGTGGGTATCAGGTATTGTGTCCCAGCAATGGGACAGCTGACTGATACAACTGCTTCCGCTTAACTTATACTAGATATGGAAATTTAATGCAGGAAAATGCCCTTAAATGCCTTTCTTTTTTTCAGTACTGGCAATGGTACCCAGAAGTATGTCCCCAGCCCCTTTTAAATTTTTTTATATTTTGAGACACAGTCTCATGAAATTGCTAAGTTGCCTGGGCTAAACTCAAACTCACGATCCTTTTGTCTCGGCTTTCTAGTATGCTTGAATTACAGGTCTGCACCAACATGCCCAGCTGGGAAAATGTTCTTGATTCTGTATTTTATCCTCTAGCAAGAAAGAGTGACACTAGATGATCACTTGGAAACTTTATGTCTTATTTGATGTATGTGTGGGCTGAAATGAGGCCAGATAATTTTCCTAAATTACCTGGAGGAATCAGGCAAAACTGTTGGCCCTTAATCTTCAAAATATAGATAATTATGGCTTAATAGACTGCCTCAGAAGGACAAAAGCCTTGGATTTTATTTTCAAAATGATTACCACAGACTACCTGTCATGGTTGAATTATAAATAGAGATTAAAGGGAGGCTTACTTGGTGAAGCTGAATCTGCTCTCCTTTCTGTGTTCCTCAGTTCCCCTGTCTGCTTGGTGGGTTCCATGCCGACAGCTGCCACCAGAGCTGCTGTTGTGAGGTGACGGGGTGGCGGGTGGGTGGCACAGGCCCACCTGGCTGGGTACTGGTCCATGCCGAGTATTATGTCAGCACCGACCAAGGCAAATCCAAAATAAACACTGTGTGCTTCCAGGAGAGGGAGATTCTGGAGGAGGAGGGACCTGCCAGGGTTAGAGCTGGGGGAGGTGCTGTGGGATCCTGTACCACCTGGGGGCCCAATCAGGTGTAGCTCTGGCCCCTTCCAGGCATACACGTGCACAAGGCGAGCTCCCCAGAACCCCAGGCTCCAGAGAAAGGGCAGTGTGGATCAGCGTTCCCGGTTGAGCTGCATGAGCACAAGAGGGAAAGGGCCCTTGTTAGGGATACTGTTGGCATTTGCAGGAAGGCGTGGACCCCACCCCACCTGCTTGGTAAGTCTTGCACCGCCCACCTGCGGGCAGCTTTGTTCTGTCTGATCTCTTGACCCCAGAATCCAAGTGACCGTCCACCTCCTGATGGCCACACTGGCTACCTGCTTCACCTCTTAGACCCCCAGCCCAGCTCCTCTCCGCTGCGTCTGAGGGAGGGACAGCCCCCTCCTGTCCCTGGCAGCACATAGGGGGAAGCCCTGCCCAGGGTGCTGGGGCTGACATCTTGCTCTCCTGGAAGCCACCATGTCCCCTTGGCCCTTTCTTGCACGGGGCCAAAGGTGAGTGATGCATTGCTGTGTCCCTTTAGATGTGGGAGGGCAAGGGGAGCCTTCCTTTCTGTGGCATCTGGTTTGCAATGTGTGTGCACTTTTCTCCAAATTCTATAAGAAAACCATTTACATGGAGAGGGTGATGGGCCACAGGCCTGGCGTCCCAAGACCCAGCAGCTACCTCCTGGCCCACCTCCACTCGTGATTATAAAATGAGCTAAGTCCTTCGCCAGGCTGAAAAAAAAGGCTGCTGTTCTTAAATATATGGGACCTCATTTATTTTCTGTTTTTTCATACTATTTATTTTTGAGAATTTATACTCTACCTCATCCCAGGATTTAAGGGGCTTCACAAGGATACATAAAAAATAGCAAGATGGCGTAAATTAGAAATATGTGAGGAATACTGGGAAAAACAAAGAGAGGATGTGAAATGCAGCCAGCTGCTGCTGGATGTCGGGTCCTTTGAAGTCGCACCTTCTTGCTTCAGGGAAATGGGGCAGAGCGGGTGGGTTAGGTAAGAAGGCCCGGAAAGGCAGGGCGCGCCCCAGGTGTGAAGACCCACCTCACCATGGTCCAAATGAGGGCTTCTTTTAACTCAGGAACAGCTTGATTTCTGTGTGCTTTTGTTGTTGTTTAAAGATGGGTAGATATAATTGTCCTGCACAATTCTTTTTCAATTCAGATCAGGCACATTGCACATAAAATATAAAAATAGTGCTAGTTGAGAGCCAGTAGGAATCAGCCTGTCCCTTTCCACCAAGTAGGCAGCTGGGGAAGGGGTGGAACTCTGAGTACGGGCACCGCGGGGGCTGGCACACTGTCCCAGAGGAAAGAGTCACAGCTACCATGCCTGGAGAGGCGCCTTGGGCTTCTGGCTTTCGAATGGGTGAGCAGGTAGCTCTGATGTTGAAACAAGTCTACCTGGTCCTGAGATATGACTCTAAAACAAACAAGGAAGCCTGCACGGGCTGGTGGCCCTGAAGTCCATTCTAGCTCACCTAGCAGAAAGGGCAGTGCTGAGCTGGGCGGGCTCCATGTCCACAGGCAAAGAGCCGAAGTCATACTCAGCACCAGACAGGAACCCAGCAGGGGAGTCTTTATCTCCCTGGCCGCATCTCCAGGTAGTTTCCAGGACTCCAGACACACTGCAAAACACGTGCTCACACACTCAATACACACACATGCTCATGTCCACATTTTCACACTTACATACACGGCACGCTAACACATGTAAACAGACATGCCTCACATATACAAACATTCCTGCACAGACTCAATACACACACTCATATGTCTGCATACACACATACATCTGTACACAAATGTGTGCCTGCTCACACTCATAGGCATGCACACTAGCACATATAAAGACTTCACACATACAAACATTCCTACACATACACATGTATATGCACACTAACACATATAAACAGACACGTGTTCACATATATTAACATTCCTACGCACACTCAATATGCATGCTCACATGCATGCTTACACACATACATGTGTTGTACTAACACATAAAACAGACACACCTGACATGTACAAACATTCCTACAGATACTCACACACATATGCATACCTAACACATCACATATAAACAGATGTGCAAGCACATGTACAAACATTCCTACACACACTACACACATACACATACATGTATGCATGCTTATACATATACCTACATAGACAACACATATAAACAGACATGCATGCATATGTACAAACTTTGCTACACATACTCACATACATGCTTACATGCATATATACACAGGCACACTAAAGCACACATAAACAGACACATACATAAACACTCCTGCACACACATATGCAAGTGCACGCACACACACACAAACCCTGGGCCTTTGCTGACTGCAGAGAGGCTCCCTCACTCCTGGTCCCAGCACAAGGTGAGCCCCTTCCCTTTCCCCTCAGCCTCTCTTTTCCCTTCAAGCCCGGTTTGTCCTGTAGACTCAACTTAAGTGTCTTCCTCTCGTCCAGCAGCTCTCCCCTGACAGCGGCATCCACAGCTCCGCTCCACAACACCCCCAGGACGAGGCCCCGAGAAGCCGTCTGCTGGGGGCTCCACCACCACCAGCCTGACCCCCGCCCTCAGTGCCAGACTGCCTCCTGCGGAAAGCAGCCAGGCCGGACAGCTCCCGCAGGTCCCCGCAGATGGGCACTTATGTGCTTCGAATGCTTTCCTGCTTACAGAGCCGCGTGAGGCATCTCTCTCATTTCCAGTGAGGTCCCAGGGCACCTAGCTATTGCGCGGTTTCATTCCAGAACTCTTTAGTGAGGGGAAACAATATGACAGGACAGACAGCCTAAATAGTAGACCCCGACATGCGGAGCTGCGTGGCTGCAGTCCACTTTACCTTGTGACTTCCCCCAACACGAAGTGAAATGTTCCCTGCAATAAAACCATGTGGCGACCTTTGGGCACTAAATCAGGTTTCCTGCTGCAGTCTGTGATCAAAATATTTCCATGCTATTTTTCCCTACCAATGGAGCCAAAGTGCTTTCAGAAAATTTACCGAATCCTTGAAAACCTAATGATCCCTTTATAGCCTCAGGTAAGTTACTGCGAAATGTAATTTCTGCTCACCTACCTGAGACTGCAAACAGAAAAATAAATTCAAGGCCCTTCGCTCTTGGCGTATCTCTGTCTTCCTTTCCAATCTGCCCTTTTGAGCGCACCGTACTCTCGCAGAACAAACACATGGGGACACCCAGCATCTTGTGCTGGCCTCGGCACAGGTGACACTGACTTTTGTCCCTCCTGGGCTGTAGGTGGGGAAGGTCATGTTTCGCCCTTTGCAAGCGTGTTTGTCTTAAGTTCATTTGGCAACTTTTTCTTAACCAGAAGAAAATGGCCTTGTTTTAGAAATGAGCAGCTGCTGGGTTGGGATGGCATATTTTTATAGTGCTGTGTCTGTCCTGTAACTATGGTGTTGGGATCGATTATGACATTGTTGGAGATATTCTTTGTTTTCCTACCTACCATCTGTTTCCTCCTTTCCAACAAGAGCACCCTTCTCACCTGACTTCCTTCTTCCCACCCACGGGCTCTTGTGGCTGACGCCTGGAACCTTCACAGCAGGTGTGCACTGAAAGGCAGCTCCCTTGTATTTGGACAGAGTAAGCTAAAGGGCGGCTGTGTCACCTTGTCCTTTGAAAATCAGATGAGCTCAGCCACATCCTAGGCTGTCCACATCGCGTGGGAAGTCCGATGCTCACCTAAGATTCTGCTGTTTTCAGGAGCCACAGTTTCTAAGGGCTGAAGTGACGAAGTTCCAAAAACTGGGTTTCTGGCCAACGGAAATCCATTGTCCTGCAGCTCCAGTGCTGTGCTTCCTCTAAAGTGCCAGACAAGACTTCTCCGACTTAGGCAGCCCTCACGGCACAGCTCCAGTTTCTGTTCCCTCCTCACATGGACTCGCCCCTTTGCAACTACCTCCCCTCCTCTTCTCAAGGTGTGATTTCATCTCAACCTTAACCATCTAGAGAGACCCTACTGCCACCTCACGTCACATTCTGAGGTTCTGGGCGGATGTCATTTTGCAGAACACCGATCAACCCACTAAAGGAACCGGGGATTGTGTTTAGATTGGGCTCTGAGTTTCTATGGATCTGGAGCTCTTCATCTCCTATCTCACTCCCCAAGGCCACATTAACTTCTTTGCAAAACCAGTCCTTTGCCCCAGGGGGCCCCCAAATGCATTCAGCCAAGGTGTGCACACCAAGGACTGCTGTGACATTTGGAGCAATGCGTGTGGCACCCATCGTGGGAACACACGGCTCGCAGTGAAATAGCCAAGATCTGAGTGTTAAATGTCCTTTGGCAAATCCAAGCCTGGGAATTTCTCACTCACACGCTCTCCTGAGAAGCTAGACCCTGCTCAGTCCCCACCCTACCCCCAAGAGGGGTTCTTCTAAGCCCACCAAGAACTGTGGAGCAGAAACACCTCCCTGGGAAGGGAGCACAGGGCCATCTATCCATCTACCTGCTTCACCTGCCACAAGGCACAGAAGAAAGAGCAACAACACCAGGTTTGAAGTTTCTGCTCATGGGTTGTAAAATTTTCTACTCTTTGAAGTGGTTGAACGTTTCTTCTTCAAATAAGTTCCACTATAATACACGCGGGAGGTTCATTTAAATAGTTACTTAGTGAGCTAAGGCACTGATTAAGACAAGTGTGTTTATTGCTGCCTCACTAATTAAAAAACAAGCAGAAAATGTTATATCTATATGTGTATGAGACGTACTTATGGTACGTATGTATGCACACAATTGGTACTCCCATATTTATCAGTTATATGTATGTATGCTCTATATACTATTCTGTGTTTGTATATACTATGCGTGTATGGATTATGCACATTAGCATGCACTACCCATGCTAGTACATGTGACTCTAATTAGTGTGTGCGAATAGCATTAATAATATGCCTTAGTAAGTACTTTGCTGAGTGATACACGCTGAGTACCTCACTTAATCTTCACCAGCAGGAGGTAGCTAGTGTTATGCTTTTCATTTTACAGACACGCGCTGGAGGCTGAGGGACATAAGCTGCCTCTGGAGGTCAGACGGCTGCAGTCAGAGGTCAGGAGACTGTAGCGCCCGTCGCTGGGTGACCTCGCTCTTAACCCAATAGTCATTGGCACCAGGGTGAACGAGCTGCAGTGTTCACAGTGGAAGACCCAGGGTAGGATGCTCTTGGATCACAAAACACTGTTTCAAATTTGTTTTATTTCATACACTTCATTCGTCATTGGAAGCCTGCTCTCTCCCACTGATGGTGCTACAAACAGACAGTCACACCAGTTTCCTAACTTCCTGCGAATGCAGTGCCGTATGGAAAAAGATCAATGTTAAACTAGAATAATATAATGTTGAAGCTTAATAATTTGTATAATGCTTTATAAAATACCAGTTATGGCCAAGTAATTTCATTTACTCCTTTCAATAATGCCGTGGGTTAAAGGAGAGAAATATAAAGCATTATTATTATCCCAGTCCTTTTATTTGTCAAATGAAGGTCAAGAAATAAACTGACTCTTCAGTCTCATGGAGTCGGTGAAGCCATAGCTGGTCCTCTGCTCCTTGGGGCTGGAGCTGTGTCTGAAACATCCCTGCCCCGCTGTGAACTTGCCACTTAGCAGGCGCTGAACAAGGCAGACCCAGCTGTGCCTGCTGCCCTCCGGCCCCGTCTCTGCCAGCCGAGTGCCCAGCCAGGCCTTTGGGGTCCTTTCCTCAGTTACCACCGGAGGGCCCCGTTTGCCGTTGGTGCACATGGGTGAGCCATAACACACAGAGCCGCAGCTCGCTGGGGACTGTGCTGTGGGTCTGCTCCAGAAGGGTTGCGCCCTCCCGCCCGGGGACTGTGCCTGCTCAGCGGCCACTCCCCACCCGTCCCCTCAGCCTTGCAGCCACTAACTGCTCTCTGTCTCTGTGGATTTGTCCCTTCTGGGCCCCCTGTGTGAGCGATGCACAGAGGACACGGCTGCAGGAGTCTGGTTCTCTCCCGTAGCAGGACACTGCGGAGACTCATCTGTCCCACATGCCAGTCTGTCTCCATGGTCTGCAGTGCCAAGAAACACTTCTCAGCTGGAAGATGAGCCCCGTGGGAAGGAAGCACTGGGGAGATGCTGGGGAGCCCTTTTCTGGTTGTGGGGCCCCGCAAAAGGCAGGAGGCAAGGAGGAGGCAGAGGAGATCTGGGCCGAGCTTAAGGGACAATTTCTTGGTGACTAGGGCAGTAAAATCAGGAAGGTGCCATCAAGGGGGCAGTGGTATCCAAATCCCCAGCCTTCTGGAAGAGAAAGTTCACGGCTTGGTTCCTGATGAGAATTTACGGGGCATTCACCACCAAGAGCAGAGGACCTGGCCAGGTGACATTCCGGAGTCGTCCACGTGCTGGCCGTGAGGAGGACGGGAGCAAATCCCGGGCATCCGTGAAGACGCGAGACCCGCTGTTGGGTTCCTACATCAGTTAAATCATAGGGCTATTGCGTTACCAAGGGGCAGGTGACATCTTGACAGAAAAACGAATGAATGAATGGAACGAAGCAGCAGTTGCTTGTTTATGATTTACAGTGCTGAGAAAAAGTTTGACTTATTTTCTGAATTTTATTTGGGTTGGTCAGAGATAACACTGTTTGCATGAAAAGAAGTGAAATTCCTGATTACAGGATAATGTCAGTTCTTTAGAAAACCTCTTGGGTTCCCCCAAAAAGACAGAGAAAATGAAATTTAGTTATTGCATCATTACCTTGGTTCATGAACTAAATTTGTTCCGCAATCCTGGTCATGAACTGAATCAAATTTTCCCTCTAAGGTTCAATGTCACCCAACGCAGAGTCCGAGAACGGAATCAAAATTTCGCTGAACGCTTCTGTTCACTAACCAAATTGTTCATGAAAAGAAGCATTTGTGAACTGCAGCATTGCTGTATTTCCTTAATTTCAACCTCAATACAAATAAGCCATGGGAAATTTATCTAGGAAGATTTTAAATAGTGTGAACTCCCAAAGCATCAGACTTAAGTGCCATAAGCGAAACACCCACCAGCACTTTGAAACCAGTGTGAGGCCCTGATCCTTGTGTTTCAAGTAGACACGGCACGTGTGGTGTGGTACGCAAAGCCGGCCTGCTTCGGGGAGGAAGCTGCGTGTCTGTGTTTCCCTGAGAGCCAACTAAACACTTTCCATCTGGCCTGACACAGAACGAGAGTTTGGGGACACGAAAAGGCAGCACAAACCCTTTAACCAGCACGGACGGGATGTGCTGTGCATTTCATAGATGCCAGGAGAAGCTACTCTCACCTTCCACAGGGCCATCGAAGAGGTGACTGTGTGAACAAAGCAGCACAGTAATACGCCACATTCCGTTGACATCGATTCCTCAAACTCGGGACGAGCCTTTGCACCTTGTGAGCCAGTGATTCAGTCAGGGCCAGCGGCAGCTGAGGCGTGGAAAGTTCTCCAGGAAAATGCACGGTAAAAATAAGCATCCCAAGTCTTCTCTACCATTATTTACTGAAGTCCCACAAAGTTAGTCCAGGGCAGTAGAATGAATTTTAGGGGTTCTAGGTGCTTTTACCTTCATGGAACTCTTCCTTCAATAAAATAAAAAAAATTAAACATTATATTTTACAGCAGTGTCACTAGAGAGCTGAATATAATGCAGGCTGGATACACCACTGTACATTTATTATTATCACATTCAGTTATTTCTTCTGATTTTCATGGCCCCCTTGAAGTTGTGTGGGCCATAATTCTGAGTCTCCTGCGCCTCATGACAGACACAGCAGCCCGAGTCAGTCGCCAACAAGCACTCAGCCCGTGTGGGGAGCAGGGGTGGAGATGGGCCCTGGGCACAGGAGGGCGTGCCACCCAACCTGAAATGTGCTCACATGGAGAGAGGTTTAACTCACAGAGGGGAAGCTCGGAGTCATCAGAGACGACGTGCAGCCTGGACGGGCCAGGAGAAAGTAGGATGGGTGAAGAGGCTGAAGTTAGCACACGAGGTAGAAGTCGCTGCGGCCTCCAAGTCCAAGTTTTAAGGGTCTAAGTAAGTCTGATAAGAGGGAAAAGAACCTGTTAAGAAGGAACAGACTTTGCAAAGGATGTGAGACACTGCCAATGATGCCGTGATATCAGATGGCACCTTAGACCGCTGTTCTTAAAGGTTAGGTCACATTAGTGTGATTTCCCTGTGTGTTGGCCTTCAATATTTCATTCAAAATGTTCTTCATTTCACTTTTCCACAAAAAGACAGAGGCAGCCTTGTAAGTATAATTAAAATGTGACTTCAAGTAAGCTATGTGATCATGTTTCCATCTTGTTCTTAGCAGTCATCTCACCCCCCGACCCAAATACTTTTCATTTGTAAAAAATGGAAGTATCACGTCAAAGGAGATTGGGTCAAATCCATTTTCTGGCCCTTGACATTGTGACGGCTTGGTCAAAACATCCTTGCCACCCATCATATTCTGGACAGTTACTTCCCCAGTAACAGATACTGAAGAGATGACCCATTTGAGTGGAAATTGAAATCAGCATGTCAATACTTTTTTGGTTTGGCTTCAAAGTCATGTGTTCCTTCCGCTAAAACTGGCACCAATCACAGTAGTAGCTGGTAGTACTTTGAAATAACCTTCCAGATATTTTTAGGGTTTTCTCTCCAAAAATACCAATGTTCTAAAAAAGGAAGCCAAGAGTAGAAAACCCAGACCCAAGAGACATTCAGAGACAAAGTCTGGCAATCACTTAAGGGACTAATTCCCCAGACCCTGCTGGGAAACCCATTTCCAATGAAGAGGACGCTCTCACCAGGGAGCTTGAAGTCACTGAGCTGAGGACACACAACAGAGTGCAGTGCGAACGCAAAGGAGATTTTCCTCGAGCAGGGAGTCAAGAAGGAGAAGACCCAGGAAGTTTTCCAAGAGAGGATGCCCCTTAGGCAAAGACTACAGCTGTCTGTCCAAGACTCACTCACTCTCTTCTCTGTTAACAGAATGCCTATTTCTCTTCGTGGGCAATAGACTCATTGGAGAAATTGCATTTTTAATCTCCTAACGATATGCAAATAGACATTGTGAAGAGCTTGTGGGGAAGATTCCTTAAGAAGGAGAATGCGTGGCTGGATCCTTTTTCCTTTCTCTCCTTTCTCCTTCCTCTTTGGATGTCATAGTGGAGGCTCCAGGAGCCACCCTGGGCCGCGGGACGAGCTTAAGGACAGAACCAAGGATGAAGGAGGCCGAGTGTGGGAACCAGTTTATGAGGACCATGGCTCCGCCAGGTGGCTCTGGACTGCTCACCTCCAGACACCCATCCTGGGAGCGAGCTCAGCTGTTACTATTTGAGGAGTCCTGAGATAGGTTGTGGGGGATTAGGGGAAGCGGGGAGAAATTTTGGTGCAACCACAGAGACGTGATGACATTGGGTCCTTGCAGGCAGTGCTGCCTGGCACATGAGGTTAGAGAATGGGCTGCGCTCTCTGCCGGCTGGCAGCCCCCACCAGTGTGTGTAGCCCTTTGGTGGCGATAGAGGACAGGCTGCCTGGGAGAGACAGGGTTTGACAACACAGTTGCTACTTTTTTACGCCTTTGTGTTCTTGTTATCCAATTTTTTCCAATCAGAATAATTTCAGGGTGCCCCTCCCGCTGCCTTCACCCTGATCTGGAATCTGCCGGGATTTCCTCCTGTTGACTCCGCAGGCTCCCGTGGCTGTTCTCTTTCCTCTGACCTCTTTCACCCTGTGTTTCCAGAGTAGCGGTCACTTTCTTGTTGCCAGGACACAAAACCCAACACCTATGACTTAACGGAGGAGAGGTTTCATCTGACCCTCAGTTTCAGGGGGTCCAGTCCAAGGTTGCTGGCTCCAAGGCAGGAAGGCCGGGGCGGAAGGGTGTGCAGAGGGAGTGTGCTCAGGACACGGCAGATGGGAAGCAGATTGGGGAGCAGCGCCAGAGAGGAAGGGGCAGGGACCAGAGCTAGCACCCAAGGTGACACCTCCACGACCCACCAGGCACCCCCGGCGTGATTAATGATTCCACCTGGTCCCCATCTACCGCCTTGCTTCACCACACTGTGTTTATCCCTGTCTGTGAGCGTTAATCATGGTGGTAAGAAAAAGAAAAAAGATAAACAGAAAGAGTCTTAGTGATACCTAGACCTCTGCCCCCGGCCGTTCAAGCTCTCTAAGTGCCTCCTGCCTCTGCCGCACGAGGTGGGAGAATTGCCATCTTGAAGGCTGAAGGATTCAGAGGCCTGCTGCGTGGCAGGCCTTCTGTCAGAGGCAGCTTTGGGCTTTACTGCCACGACACACAGCACACACTGGATGGGAGCTCGGCGAGGGCAGAGGCGAGCCCGGACGCAGGTGAGGCGCGGCGTGGGCGCACCGGGACACTTCGTGCACGCCTGCCGAGTGGGCGAGCGTGTAAATGAATGAGCGAGGGCTCCTTTATTTCCCGTGGGTTACTGAAATACCCCCGTCCTCTCAAAAGTGACTCCGCACAGTCTCAAACACCGACTGATACACCTTAACTCCTCATTTCTTTATTTTTGTCAATTTAGTCGGCAGAACAGGTAGTAAAAAGTGAAGGAAGATCTTGGGGGAAAACCGGACTGCGGAGACCGCTCAGGCGGGCGCCGGGACACAAGAGCGCGTTCTGTGTTCTTGCTCCACAAGGCGCCTGATTCATGAGCGCCCCGCAGGAATTTAATTAGTGGAGGAATGCGCAAGGCTTCAGCGCTTCGGATGTCATTAACTGCCGGGGAGGGGAGAGGGAGGAGAAAGCCGACAGATGTTGGCTTCAGCCTCCTTCCCTAGGAACAGATCGTTGCTGCGTCATTTTTTCTGTTTGGGTAGCTCTTAGGTAAATCTTGTTAATGATTCTTCTTTCTTTCGGGAGCCTGGTTTAACGTGGTTCTGGCTTAAAGGAAAGAGAAATGCACATTTTATCTTTCGCAGGGAAACAGGCCGACTTTTTAAAAAATGTGGTTATTTCCAGTTGCCTTTCCAAAGTCATTATTTCTACCCGAGTGACCACTGACTAAGTGAGCTGAATGAACACGAGCCTTCAGTTTTAGAGCCTTAAATGCTGGTTGGTCTGTAGAGGAACTGCACGTTTTGGCTTTTATGCCTCTTAGAATTTAATAGCACTTTTCTCCTTTTAAATTGGATTTTGGGTTCTGAGGTTCTTAGCCAAGTGCCAGCAGCTTCGGGTCTTGCCTGTGTTGGCCTCGGAGGCCAGATGCCGCCAGAGTAGACCTGAGCCAGACAACAACTGGCTGAAGTGGACACAGCATTTGCTGCTCTTACACCAAACTGAAAACTGCATTTTTACAAACAGGAGTGAGCGTCCAGACTCAGTGTTGTCAGAGAAACGAGAAATACAATGTCTCAAGGCCACCTGATTCGTCCTTCCACCAGCCCCTGAGCGCAGCCTACTCATCGGTGCTATTCTGGATGCCCTCTGATGCTAACAGCCCAGATTCTCAATTCTGCAGAGTTAGAAAAGGAAGAAAAAGATGCACACCAGCTATTGTTCTGAAGCCCACGTGCAGGCTGCAGCCTACTTTTGAGCATTCGGAAGAGCACACTGCTGCTCTGCAGCAGTGTTGGGGTAATGGCGCCCGGCTACTGATTGCTGCCAAGCCTCAATCACACTCTTTATAATGCCAAGCACTCATGGGATGAAAAAGGAAATCAGCAAAGCAGGCTTCCTCTCCGGTCGCCTTGATTGCTGGACCTCCCCATTCCGACTCTGGAAGTTAACACTTCACTCTCCGCCACTGTCTGCAAGGCTGCCTTGTGCCCTGTTCCACATGCAACCCCTCCATTAAATGGCAGCAAAGTGACATGTAGGACAATAGATCCCAAGAACAGAGATGTTTTCTGCTATTTGGCTGCGACCCTGGAGGTTTTGCACAGTTAGGTATGTTTCTTCTATAGCCTTTCCTTTTCAACTTTTAAAACATGACATTGAGTATTTTTTTAATTTACACTTTCATTCAACCACCAACTATTAGATGACCATCCCCTCGTAAGATACAGCCCCTGCAGGCGCAGTTAAGTTGGCAAGCAGAACCAGACGACTGGGGGTGGGGCAGGCGCGCAGGGCCCGTCACCGGTCAGGATCCGGTCTCCGTGCCGTCGTGCCGGG
Source organism: Hystrix cristata (assembly GCA_004026905.1). NCBI lineage: Eukaryota > Metazoa > Chordata > Mammalia > Rodentia > Hystricidae > Hystrix > Hystrix cristata. The sequence continues at coordinate 7,403 of PVJO010002153.1, read as the reverse complement.
GCAGGGTGGGGGCGTCATCCAGCTGAAGGGTGTACAGTCTCTGCACCAGCCTGAGATGTTTCCAAAGGGAGCAGGGAGCCCTTCCCCAAGGTCAGGAAGGCACTTTCCACGTGGTAGCGAATCATCAGGACACTGTGTCCTTTCCTATGATTCTGTAGGTAATTCCATTTCATATTTCCGTGCTGAAGTTCCTAAACCGTCAGATGTCACACGGCGCTCACCCAGCTCACACCCTGCAAACAGCCGAGTGCGGCGCTCACACTCCCTGCAGCCAGGTCTATGCAATGGTCAGCGAGTGCTCACTCCGCCCTTTGTGCTATGTGTGGAACAGGGCGACTTCTCTGCCCCCAGCCAGAGGTCACGGGAGCGGTCTGCTGAATCACTCGGACAGTGAGCAAAGCCAGAGCAATTTCAGCCGCATTACACCCTGAGGCGACAGCAGCAGGTAAAACAACTTCAGAAAGGGTACGGGCTTCTGCAGAGAGAACTCGCAGTATGTTATTCCCTCAGTAAACATATCTTACACCAATATTTCCTGAACAATCAAAGAAGAGCCAGGGCAAGGGTACCTTCCCGAAGAAGGTGTTAAATACAAATCCGGACTTTGCCTGTTTTTATCCAGTCTTTAAAACATCAGCCAGGTGCAGTGGCACATGCCTGTGGTCCCAGCTACTTAAGAGGGCAAGGTGGGACGATCACTTGAGCCCACGAGTTTGAGACCTTGTTGGGCAACATAGCAAGACCCCATTTCAAAACAAAACAAAATACGTAGCATCAGTTTTTCCTTTTCTCAATGAATTTCTCTGTTTCTTGAAGGCATTACAAACTGTTTGCTAGCTATGTCTATTTCCAGCACAAAGCTTTACAATTAGCAAAGGATGACTGTATCCATAACGGTAAATCCAAGGGGCTTGGCTGGGTGTGACTCATTTACCACTCCATCTACAGGATGTCAATTAATTCTGGAATCTTGTCTCGAAGGCAAACTGTGCCTGCAGTTATGCAAAGAAACGTCTAGACTGTTTTGCTGACGGGAACAGGTCTAGACACCGTTTCCATAGGCCGGGAAAGTTCCCATGGACACAGGACACAAGGCTGGTGCTCGCTGCTGCTCACCCATCTCCAGGAGCAGGGTGGACCCCTGGGAAAGTGGGATAGTGCCCCGGCCCCCTGCCTGGTGTCCCCCAGAGATCTCTTCATATGATGCATGTGCTCCTCAAGCTCTGTTGAGTGCACAATTCATTGCTCAGCGATTTCCAAGTGACTTAGTAAAAAACCCAAAATTCATAAGCCTTTGAAGGAAATCATGCTCTCTCTTCTAACTACTGTAGGGATTTCGTGATGCGGTTTCCTGGGTGTTCTGTGGTAGTCTCCAACCCGCCTGTAATGTTAACATTACTGCCTCTGAGTAGCGCGCCCAGTTCCCTCGAAGCCCGTCGCTCTCCATCACAGGAGCCACAGAGTGTCTCCTCTGTGTCTTCTGGGTGCAGCCCCAGCACTTCCCACACAACGCTCTAACGGAGATGGACTCAGGCTCCCTTGGAGTTATCAGCACTGCCTGCCCTGACCAGTGTCACCCAAGCCCCAGAGAGCCCTGAGCTCTGGCAAATCTCCCTCAGTGGCGGTCCCTCCATGGGACTGGCTGGGCGAGTGGGCACCATGAGGTCGGGCTGGTGCCTGTGGCTCCACCTCCACTTCTCCCCATCCAGGCTCTCTCCGTCCCTCTGCCTTCAACCTGGTGTGTGGTCCACAGATGCCTGAGAGTGCCACGATTCCTGTGTATGACTGTCCCCGCCCCCATGGCTGGGGGGCCTGGGACAGCCGCTGGCCAGTAAGTGGCAACTTCTGGAATGTAAGATGTTTCCTTTGAAGCATCCTGCCAGGTGAGGCCAGCAGAGGAGGGTGGCACAATGGCGTGGATGTGGGTGCCGGGCATGGGATGGCTTGGCTGAGCTCGGGATGGTCCACTGCCCGCCTTTGTGCTCCTGTTGGCTCTCACCCACTTGTGTGAAGATCATGGTGCCACCCTGGTCCCTATACCTAAGAGGGGAAGGTGGCTTGGCTTCCTGTACCCTGTTGGGCCCTCTGCTGGGTGATAGTCACTGCAGGGCAGCTCCCAAGGGTGCTTCTTCTGTGCCCTGAGAACTTGTATGGCTGGTGCCACGTGGGGTTTACATCTACATGCCCTTCATGCCCATGTACAGGGTGTTCCTCACCCCCAGAGCTGGGCTCGATGAAGGGCTGACATTCTTGCAGGAATGGGGCTGCTGTCCTCACCTGGCCTTTGCCTCTTCCCCTCCTGTGACACAGACAGGGCTGTACTGAATACAGACATCTCTCCTAGACGCGACCCAGCTGTGGTGTAAGAATATTACTCTACACCTATGCTGCAGAGAAAATCTTCATGTGCCAGGACATGGGTCGCTATTTACATTTTTCTGCACACTCCAAATAAGACTCGGGATTTTGGTCATTGGCAGGGAAGCACAGGACCAATATTTGACAGAGCCGTGGATACAGCACCCAAAGGGTGAAGGACACAGCCTCCCCAGCGTGGTGTGACCAGTATGAAATGATTGCTGTTCCGGAGCTGCAGAGTCCAGAAGATAGATTTTTTTTAATATAAAAGGTCCTTTAATATAAAAGGTCCTTAAGGGCAACAGCGTTGTGGGAAACAAAAGCACTGCTGCTTTTTACTTGTGGAGAGAGATGGAAAATCACCTGTATTTTGGACAACGGAGAACGTGGCTGGACAGGAAGTAGAGTCTAGACACTGAGCAAACTTCCTGGATGCCAGCAGGACTGGGAAGCAATATACAAGAAACTTTCCTCCTTCCACTAGTCACAACCCTTGTCACTAAGTTACTGTCCCTCCCCTGGACCATGGCTTTGATAATGCACTTTTACAATTAAATTGTTTATGTAGACAAATGTCCCACAGAAATATTTACCCTGTGTTATGAGTGAGATCCAGAATGTCCCCCAGTAGTCTCCTGTGTCAGAGGCGGGGCTTTGGGAAGGTGAGTGGACAATGGGGGCACTGTGCTCCGAAGTAGACTCATCCATTAATGACTTATTAAAGAGTTCACAGTTGCATATGCTATTAGGTAGTGGAGCTGAGTGGAGGAGGTGGTCCCTGGGGCAGTACCCTTGGGGAGGTGCACATCTCTCTCTGACTCATGCTCTCTCTGCTTCCTGACTGCCTGTGTTGAGCAGCTTTCCTCTGCCAGGCCCCTCTGCCATGCTATTCCTGCCTTGGAGCCAGTGCGCCATGGACTGAAGCCTCTGAAACCATGAGCTAACATAAACCCCTCTTCCTTAAGTCGTGGATGTTGGATATTTTATTCCAGTGGTGCACAGAAAGGTTATTAATACACCTGTGTAGTCTTGGGTCACCCTTGCCTCTGCTCATGTGGCTGGGGTACATTTTTATCACCTCCGCGTTTTTCTCAGTACTATGATTCTTGGACTCTCCTTGGGGTCCCCTGAAGATGAGATGGAGCCCCGCCATTCAAGCAAGTAGGTTCCTAATTCACTTCTTCTGTCTCCAGAAAATGGACCTGCTCTTCGCATAGGGTTTGTGTTGGTCAATGCTCGCATCTCCAGTGACTTGATTTGCATTTTGGGGAGTTTTTAATTATTTAATAATTCATTAGCAAAGACATCGATTCAGCTCTTCCTAGGCAGCAGGAAATGACAGCAGAATGGGGCTCACAAAGTGAGCAAGACCTGGCCCACCTGCCCGGGAGTGCAGAGGGCAGCGAGTGAGGTCAATGCAGGTCAGGAGCGGGGTCTGGGCTAGTGAAGGGAGATGGTGGGAGTTGCCAGGCCCAAGGAGGGGACAGGAAGGTGAGCAAGGGGACCAGGTGGGGGTGGACGAGAAGTTCGTGACCACCAGGGAAAATATACAGCGGGCTGTGGGTGTCAGGCCCAGGAAGGCACGACCTGGGGAAGAGTTGAAAAGCAATGAGGGTGAAGAGGCTTAATGTGGCACAGTGAGGAATCCAGCTTTCGATCATGGCCAACAGAACCACAATGGTGTCAGACCACAGGCACCATCTTGACCACTTAACGGTTCACCCCAAGAATCACATAGGCAGCAAGTCTGCTTATGTACTGACTGTCCTGAGTGTCATCCGGGCAGGTGTCATTCCAACCCATCAATACTTGTTTGCAAGAGATACATGCATACGTCTGTTTATTTGTTTTATATCAACTATTTGTTGCATACTTTTTTATTTAGAACACTTTATTTGCTTTTGATGTTTCTTTCTAGTGAAATCTAATAAGTTCTGGTATCTTCTTTTACTAATTCTTGTTTATTTTATTTGTGAAAAATAACCTATAAGTTTTTGCTACAATCTGTGAAAACTCTTTATCATAATTATATTAGATATAATTTTTTTACTTCTCCAGAACTCAGTGGTATTCTTTTACAATACAAAACAGACATGTTTGGGACAGTAAGACTGCGTAGGAAGGAAGTGCCGAAAGATCTACAAAAGGAAAAACTGGAAAAGGGAGAAATGTTAGTGTATCAGAGAGGAAAAGCCTGTATTATGAAATGGAAAGACAAAAAAGACATTTCTTTGTTGTCAACTATTCATAATACAAAAATGATAGAACTTGAAAGAAGAAACGAAACTAAAAAAATGCCAGTAGTGGTCAACGATTATAATAACTCTATGGGTGGTGTTGACAGGGTTGACCAACATCTAATAAACTATCCTGTAATCAAAAAGCAAGGAAAAATAGTGTAAAACATTTATACACCTTATGGACCAAACGATATGGACCTCATCTGTTGTTTATTCAAAACAAGAGGGTTCAAAAAGTCATTTACGATTTAGATTAGGTCTAAAAGACCAAATAACTGAAATATACGGGCTAACAAAACACCACCCAGGACATCCATCGTCAATGTCTTCACCATTACATTTAGCGAGTAGGCATTTTATTGAAATTATACCACCCACAGAAAAAAGGAAAGGCCAACACAACAGCGTAAATTGTGTTGTTCAAAGAAAGAAAACAGTACAAAAAGAATTGGGAAAGCGACTACATACTACTGTCCAGATTATAATGTCGCGCTGCATATTGAATGTTTTAAAATATACCATACACAGAAAAATTGTTGAATAAAGTTGATAAAGTTGTCATCTTTATATTTCGTGTTATATTATCTTACAAAAAATAATGAAAATTCTGCTTTAGAAACATAAATGTGAAAGCGATGTGGATTATGGTAGGGACAGTCTGAGGGCAGACGTGAGGTTGGAGCGTGCGTTTCCAAGGGGACTGAGGACCGAGACGCAGCCCTGGTGAGGGAAGGGCCAGGAAGCGACTGGGAGTCCACCGGGCCACGGCGGTCCAGGGCATTGCAGTGTGAGGAGGCTGCACCTGTTAGGCGTGTCCTGGATGGAAGACCCATACGGCATCGGGTTTCTCACCCCCAGCAAGCATTGTGGAGTAGAAGGCTGCCAGGTTGGTGACCGTGGTCAGGGCTGGCGCTTCTGCTGTGGGCACCATGCAAACATTCGAGGAGGGGGCAGCATGGGCAGCACCCATCCCTTTTCCCAGCACCCCGCAGCTGTCCAGTCTTCTACCTTTGACCAGAAGCAAGAAGTGCCAAATGCTCTTGGAAAGGGTGCCAGGATGAGACCACCTTCCCACTGGCCCCAGCCACACTGCCCGAGCTTTTCTGGTGCTGGGCTGGTGCTTTGCCCACCTCTCCCTCTGCAGATGAAAGGAGCAGGCGTGAGAGGGGAGTGAAAGGGCATGGCAAGACGGCACCAGCATCTGTCAGCCTCCTCCAGCGCTCTCATGACAGGCAGTAACAGGATGACGCTATTTGGTCAGGTGACATGCTGACCAAATAGGTTTACATATGCTTTCTCAGCTAATCTCAGATTTGTGGTTTGTACCATCACCCCATTTTGAATAAGCGAAGTCGAAGCCCAGGATGCGTCCCTTGACACAGACAGCCCAGCTGGTTGGACAGGCCAGGATGGAGTCTAGCAGGCCACTGTGGGGGAGTTGCTGGGGACACAGCCCAGGAGAAACCCAGCTCCACGCCCACCCAGAGCCCAGACCCTGGCAGTGGGAAGGTATTGCCACCCAGTACCTTCCTGGGGTCCTCCTGCCAGTAACCCCCACTTCTGCGTGGGCTCCACAGCGTCACGGGGAGCCATCCACTGGTCTGCACAAGGTGCCCTCTCTCCCTCTCCTGAACCATCTGAACGGCCGCCCTGAGTACGTCCTGATGGTCAGCTGCTTTTCCTCTCCTAAGAGTGAATAACTAGGGTTCCCACATGGGCCAGAGCGGTGTTAGGCATGAAATTTTAAACAACCTCCCTCGCCCCGGGATCCACAGTCAACGCCCAGAAAATGTCATAGCACTAATATACTTTCCTGACAAGCCCCCTGTAACTCTTTTGCACCCAGAACCAGTGCAAATGTTGCATATGGTAGATATGGGAACCCTGCGATTATCAGCCCTCTTCTGTGGAGAGACTTATGAAGGATGGGGAGAGATTCTGTTTCCTTTCCTTTTGTTGGGTCCCTGATACTTCAGTAAAGGATTTAATAGGGTTAAATTATGGGAGGTTGAGCACAGCAGCTCTGGAGGACAAGAAGGCAGGGGTGAGCCTCTGCTCCCTGAGCGCTGGCGAGCTCTGTTGGCTCCTCGGCTGCCGACCCGAAGTTCTGCTGGGTGCCAGGGGAGGCGCAGGCCCCACACTGCTGTGTCAACTCTGATGAGAGACTAAATAACAGTCGACTGCATTTTCAAATGAGATTATGAAACTCGTTTGGCCGTCTTAACAAGGGACATCTGTGTATCTCCAGAGTTGTCTCAGGACGGCTCTGCCACGGTGGCCACATAACTCAGTGACCCTGCAAGCCCCTCTCCAGCCGGGATCCCCACAATTCCTCCTTCTCCCCGTGGTAAGCCCCTCAGCCTCAGAGTGTAGCGGTTGCTATGGAAACAGCAAGGTCCTTGCTGTGGACAGAACTTAATCACAGCCAAAAGGGTGGAATAAAGTACATTTTGATCTCAGACTGAAATTTGTGTTGTGATTCATGGAATGGAAGAGAGAAAGTAGGAGAAGAAAGGCAGGAGGGTAAGAGGGACATTGGGAGGAAGGCAGGGAGGAGGAGGGGACCGAATGCCGTGTGTGCGTGCGTGTGTGCGTGTGTGTGTGTTGAGTGTGCACTCCCGGAAACCTCTCCAGCAAGGCTGTCAACGAAAACCCAGTGTCCCTGTCCTGTACGGGGCCAGGTTGGGGCTCCAGGTCTTGACAGCCACAGCGAGCAGAACGACAGCTGCCCCCCAGCTACGACAGGTTCTGCCGGCCGAGAGCATCTCTCACTTAGCACAGAGCCGGCTCCTGGTCACGGGCAGA